>DWCF01005073.1:0-14978 GCA_018230265.1 Delias oraia
GTTTCGTCAGCATTTTGTGTAAGTTAAAAATATGCTAAGAGTTGCTAAAAATCTCCTCGTTTCGGCATACGATTTCTTTGTATGAGGAATGGCAGATTAATGTGAGTTCGGAGAAGTCAATATTACTTCTGAAGGGGGTCTACAACTTGTGATTTACAACAAGCTCTGCTCTTAAAAAGTTGTAAACTGCCTGTGTTTCCGTTGTTCGCATGTCGTTTGTAACAATGTTGCCAGTTTATTTACTATAAAAAAAAATTGAAATTATATTTATTCTAAAGTTTTAATGAAAACACTAACACTGCGTAATCATTTTGATACAAACATGATAAAATTGTTAATTGTTGTAAAATTGACTACATAATGTTTGTTCCATTGCAAATGGAATTTAAAAATGCGCATTTTTAAACTTTTACGAGTTACGATGGGAAGTTGATGCTTTAATTTATTCAATTATATATAAAAGCATTGATTTAAGGCAACATAATTTATTCTACAGATATGAACATATTTTTTGAAGTAGTTAATAAGTTAGTAATCTTAATTTTGTTCATGTATTTTAAATTTATATATTTTACGTCGTATTGAAATAAATAATAACGTTTAAGTCTATAAATTTAGATTTGAGTATAAATTAATTACAAAATGAGTAAAATATATGAAAAACGACTTAAAATGAATCAGCGTCATATTAATTAACAAAACTTTGAAACTAGACTTTTTGCATTTATCATTTCTTCGAAACATCTCGGCCACGTGTTATGGCGGTGATTCTTTGAGGGTCAAAATTTACGACATCTTGTTTATTTTGCACATCAATGGTATGGATTTTGTATATAGATATTAAAATTTATATATAAAAGCAATAAAATTTAATTAATTTAAATTTCCTAAAAACTTGCAATAAAACTGATGAAACTATGAGTTGGAAATTTTTATATTTTTTTATAGTACAGCGATCAACACAGCAGGTGGGTCTCCTATATGGTAAGAGAACACCGCCGACCATGGACAACCGCGCGACAGTCCGCGCCTTGGTTGTGTTGCCGGCATTTTACGCCAATGAAGCGGCATTTTTAAAGGCCTTCGATATCCTTACTCACTCAGCGAAACACAGTAAAAGTACAGTTTCACGTTGAGTATTATGTCCGCCCGTAATATCACTTCGGACGAGCCGGCCCAATTAGTGCGTCCGCATATGCTTCTGCGTGGCTCTCCCACGGGTAAAGTTCTAGTAATAATTCGTAAAACGCAATGATTAATAGTAGGTACCTACTGCAGTAAATATATTATAAATGCTATAAGTTGGTTGTTCTGCAAGAGTCGGGGCTGTCCATGGCCGGAGGACCGCTTATCTTAGATGGGCCTCTTGCTTGTATGCAACCGTTTTCATAAAAAAAACTAAAGTAGGTACACTGACAGTATTTATCAGAAAACTATCAGTTTGTAAAATGACAACATTCTAAAACTTACCTTACTTGACTTAATATTAGCTTGTATGTAATGTATCTACATTTCTTTACTCAGCGACTTGTTAATGTCATAATACAGTCAATGGGCAAAAGCGAAACATCCCCTACAAATACATACTTAATATAATACTCAGGGTTATAAATCTCTCTTCATTAGGAGGGCTCTGTTTCAATAACGAAAATGTGATTACAGAGGTTAACAATATCTTAATCTAATCTTTGCTTTGGGATATTTAATTGTGTTGGTTCCTAATCCTGATTTAATTATTCAATTATATACTCTATAGGTCCAGTTTACAGGCAAATTCCAATATACTTGCAATATATGTATCAATCGTCTAGGAAATAATTTATTAAATCTTCAAACGTTTTACGAAATTTACATTACAATTAGTAAAAAATTAATTATTTTTATTTATAACGAATTATTGCTTAAATGTAGACATGCAGACGTTGCTACACGAAAGTAAACATGTCTTCTTAAACGATGCGGTGGGCCCGACACAGCCATAACTCATAATGCTCCAAATAAAGTGTCACCTTATTATTACTCTCATCCCGCGAATCTCAAACTGTATCAGCCCCTAAATTACATGTCACGAATATAATGAGACATCAATAACCTAATTGAGTTTATAATGAGAGTGACAATGATTTTGGCTAAAATATAGATGTCAATAAAGGTCGGACCACCGCGGCGTCATTAATAAAAGCAGATTAAACTAGACTGAAGACGAGTGCTTTAATGGGTTTGTGGGTGTAGATGAGGTTGGTTTTTACGGCACGAGCTGATGCCCACCCGCGGTGGCGTTGTCCCTCCCATTCCCCTCTCATTTGTGCTTTCAATTTACTTTTTACATTGGATTGCGGCTTCTTGTGACATATTGTAAACAAACAGACGTTTCATTTATTAAAATATTTTCAATTACTGTTCTTGTGTTGCTATCCTCTTGAGTTATATACGAGTGTATCTAATGGCGTAAAATGTGTTGTTGAATGATGTTTCAGAAACGTTCTATTACACGTAACGCCTAATGTTTAATACGAAAGATATTTGCCTGCAAGCAATTATATTTATATATATATAGATATAAATATTTACATCGTATCTATCTATTTTTTAACTGAGAACGTCTATCGTATTGGGTCTACATTATATAATCAAGATAAGGTATGTAAGAATCGAGTTGATTAAAGCGTTGAAAACATACATTAATCAAATAAAAAGATGTCAAGATGGTGGCATTCTTTTAAGAAAAAATTGTGAATATTTAAAGGTTAAAATATATATTTTTATGTTGTCTGTCATATGTTGCGTCAATAATGCTGTTTTTCTGAATGAAATCTTTACCCCTACTCAATGTGATTGCATTTAAGTTCGATTCGAATACCTATAGGCATTAAGTTATTGTAACAGATAGAGGCAATCATTTATAATATTAGATATTAAGAATTGGCCTTGACCAATAAGTATCAGAGAGATAGATATTACGAGAGAGATGTTTCGGCATCTTATATATCTATCAGGCACGGGCTTAGTGCTGACCTTACTTTGGAGACAGTTTTATTGTTCTAATTGAGACAATAAAATGTAGTAGATAAAAAAGTTATTTAAATTCTGTTTTGTAATAAGAATATTCTTTCTAATCTTTTTTTGTTATATCGGTAAAGCAAATAAAAATGCAAAAATCCACTCGGAAAATATATTTCAATTTTATAAAATCAATTTCAGCCATTTGCTTCCTTTTTATACACAATTAGTATTTTTACATACACATTACAATTGCATGCATTTTCTATAATACAAATTTATAAATTTTTATAAGAACGATCCAAAGGTTGAATATTTTGTGCGGATGAATTACGAATATGGTGACACAGAGTAGCTATTTCTTGCGATTTCAAAAGGCATCTAATGTTAAACTAAATGCATAGCAGTGACAAATAAAACAGACAATAGTATCAACGCAATGATTGTTCCACCGTCCGCCTACGAGAAAACAATAAAACGCAGTTATGGTCTCCGTAATAATACGCAAGGAATATAATTATTCTTAGGGAGCAATAATAATCTATAAACTTTATAAATAATCTGATTTTGTTGGAACCATGAGGTATTTTAACATTACAATAAGTTACCAACTGCAATTTTGGACAAACGTGTTATCTACCTAAAGTACTTATGTTAGTAATTTAATATAACTATTGTAATTTCTATTAGTATTTTATACTGTACACTTTGAGTCTCACATTCACAGTCGATATATAGAACATCGAAGTCTTTACACTTTCACGTAACTATGTTTTGATATGTGGTCTATAGAGAGGGCGCGGGCGGCCAGCGGTATCACAGAAAGGATGACGGATGATGCGGCACTGACAGCACCGCCTGCCCCAGTCACAGTGGCCCTGGCTTCACATCCAGTTGGTGCTCAGGCGACCTCCCGCCCACTCCGCTTTCCCCCTGACTGTTCTCCTCCGAATCCGAACACGAATCTGAGCTCCCCTTCTTTCCCCCGTTGTGAGTTTTCACATGTTTCGCCAAATGATCTGACCGCATGAATCTCTTATTACATACGGGACACGCGAACCTCTTCTCACCAGTATGAGTTCTGAGGTGTCTCTGCAATTCATCCGACCGTGTGAACCGCTTGCCGCAGAATAGCCAATTACATACGAAAGGCCTTTCGCCAGTGTGCCAACGTAAGTGTGCCTTTAAGTGAGACGTCTTTCCGTACACTTTTCCACAGCCAGGAATGTGACAACTATGAATATTCTTTTTGCGAAGGTGTGCTCCAGCAGGGCCGAGCCTTTCGGCTTCTTGGCAATTGGGGCAGTCGCAAGTCGCTCGGCCGGCATACCGCCGCTGGGATCTGGGTGATGGAGCCTGGGCCGGTGGCGCGGGTGACCCGGGCGCGTGCAGCCCAAACGATCCTTGTGTTGGCAATACTGATTTGTAAGCGTCTTGTAAGAGGTGGGGAGCCGGCGGAAGCAAATGCGCTCCACCAGATAAGGAATGGGTGAGCTGGGAATAATCTTGCCCGGCGTAATTCGCCATTTGACCTCCGACATCCAACCATCCACTGTGTACGTCCCACCAAGTACTGCCGACGGCACTGACTCCTCCCATTTCAGCAGCTTTCAAAGCTCCACCTCCGCCACCTCCACCAACGTTAAAGGGCCACGATTCATATGGATGCCTTGAATACATTGAACCTAGACTTGCACTTGATTCGCTTTTTCCTAATAGTTGATCACCAGAAGATGGGAAATATAAATCATTTCCGTACGTCGGTGCAGCTGCACAAGAAGTTGGTCCTCGGCCGTAGGGCATACAGGAGGGCGGTTGTGTGCGCGGGGCCACTCCGGCTCCCGGCGGTGAATGGGTCCCTGGGCTTTTCTTCCAAGGATGGAAACCTTTGCCAACAGCAGCATCAGCTAGGGGTGGAGGCGACTTGCTTGATAGCTTATTACACTGTGCCGCAAGCATCGCCAGCGGCGTGCCGCGTAAGCTCGGATGCTCCTGAAAAATGAGAAATTTAAAATTAATAATCGTGCACAGAAACGAAACACGATTTTATATTAATTAAAATCGAGCAAGTTTGAACCGTGAGAATCGGTTTTCGTGTTGGCTCTGATTTATAGTCTAATTTATATGGGAATCAATGTTGAGCTTGTAATCGCCTACGGCGTTTTTAAATAACAATATAAATAAATTAAGAGAAGGTTATAGGTGTATTTACAATTACGTGGATCGGTGACAGCTCGCGAGAGCTACCGCTCAACGCCGCGGCGGGACGTCCTAATTTATAAATGCTAACGACGCTGAATAAACGGAGCTCAAATAAATTAGTTTCTGATATTTATTTATTACTGTTAATACATACATTATTGGATTAATACATATATTAAAACACAGTATAAAAGTATTGTTGAACTACGTATTCTTTATTTATACTATTGTATTATATATAAAAATGTACAGCTTGCCCCAAATAAAAATAAATCCTTTCACGTTTCACGTATATATTCAACGAATAAAGATGAGTTGGAGCGGTATATCCGACCGGATATTTCACCCCAATATGAGACAATGGCTCGATAAAAAAGTTTCATTCGGAACAATAAAATAATCCGAACGTTTCTCGGGAAGTGGGGTGTGGGGTGCAACCACGCCCCTAACTGTGTGATTGGTGCAGCTGTCGTTTCAGTGTACGCTTACCCTTATAGCTTACACTTTTAATGTTATTCTAATTTATTTCTTACTTGACATAAATTCATTTGATTACTTCGCAGTTCTTCTGGTCGAGAAAATATTCTTTACAAGGAAAATAGTTTATAATTCAGCAATTATCTTAAGACTTGTTGACATATATGAAAAATTGTAATAGTTATAAAAAATTGCTTTACATACATCTATTTATTTTTTAATTTGAATTGCTAGCAGAGAATATTATGACATAATTTAAAACGCCAATATTTTCTAAATTTTTACAGTTTAAATAACTCCTAAAATGTCTGGGGCAAAAGGCAACGGGAAACTGCTGCTGCTATTTCCCAAGAGAGTCATAGAGGTCAGAGAGTCATAGTCCAAGTGGAACATAAAACGGGTATTTAAAGAGTATTCAGTTCATATGAAAAATCACTGGATTTAATCTCTGAGCACATTGCCTCCACTACTTCCGCTTAAGTTTTAAGATTAACATAAAAAAATAATAAAACCGTCGAACTGAATTAAAACTGTTCATTTGCATTGTTTGAATATGTAAGACTTTATATGCCTTGGTCTCATTATTTATAATGGTTTACTTCAAATTAAGTTTGCGTGCAGCGTTATTAGATCAAGCCATCTTGTGCTTCTGACGATATATGCTTCAATTTAAGTTTTGTAGTTATATATAGAAATAGAAATTCAACCAATAAGTAATTTAACAATCTGTTAAATATTGACCGTAAAACATCAAGATTAGAACTGCTAGAAGCATCAAAAGAAAGCAGAAATGACGCGTGGGACATGGGACATGACGCCGCCATAATGAGATAGGCATTATAGCTCATTCGGGTTGGGGCCATGAGTGATATAGGCGGTAATTGGTCAAACTTGGCTCCGACGCCAGATTGGATCAAAGCGAAGCAGAGGTCTCCGCGCCGACACAGCGGCGCCGCTCCATTACAAATTTGATGGCCTTTTCCTTGTCAAAAAATGACGAAGATCTTTTGTTATAAAAACTCCGCGGAACCGGTGTGTTCCTAACGCTGTGTTACAGTTTTAAATATAATTGTTTGTATAATGAACACAGAACACTAGTTGGTTCTTATTATTTTTTGTGATTACGTGTGTGTGTGGCGCCATCACAACATGTTTTATGTTTTTTTCTGGAGGTTTTATATAAGCAAGTATAAACTATTTAGCAATGCGCACAATTTTATGAAAATTATAGCAATATGATCAATTGTGATGTGATTAAAAATTTCAGTAATACTGAAGTGAAATTTCGAAAACCATAAAAAAATAATACGGCTAAATCGCTTTTATTTTAAATTAATGAATTTCTAATTTACCAGTGTTTAAATTTTTATAATTTAATCATTACAACAGAATACTCAGGATAGTTCAAGGGTTGAAACCTGGAGCGCTTTAATAGCCATAATAAAGCCTTTTAAAAAATATGCATTTTATATAATAGTTTATCACAATTAAATTAGATGCTCGCAATAATGTGAAAGGTTAATAAATCGTTGGTGCGTAGGCGCAGCACGTCTCGGATGTCTGAGCGGGCGATCTCATTGGATAATATAAAATTATCTACCAAAATTATGATGAACCCAAATGAATATTCAAGAGAAACGCTTAGCCCTCGTCGTGTTATTACGGTGATCGTGAAGTCGTTACTGAGATGATTGTATTTCATAAAACTCATAACTATACTTATTACCTAATATTTTTCCGAAAACACGTTATTGAATATAATGAGAGCCGTCATCGTACTCTATGTGCTCAACTGATAACTTAAATTGCTTATTTATTAAACCTGTAATAACTTTGCGCCGATCTCATCAAAGTTGAAAGTAGATTATGAACAATGCCGATCACCTGGCCTCGATTTTATTTAAAAGGTGTTTTATCGTGTGTCGTGCTTGAAGCTGTTACTGTCTATGACAGTCTATGAACGAAATGTCAATTGCCATATTGTTTTGAATGAGAAGATATGTTACATCATAATAGAAATAAAGAGAAATAAATCTGTTTAAAGTAACATTGAAATATTGAACAATTTTGTAGAAGTAGAAGCATTAATGTCGTTTATTTGTTTACAGGTTTGTATTAATTTCACTGTGTGTAATCCAGATATGTAAGATAATTTAATATGTTATAAATACATTATAAATATATAATTTAATATGTATAAATATTTTATATTTTTACAGAGTAATTACAAATTTATTCATTTAAAATTACTAGAAGGTATAAGATATTCTATATAAGTTATGTCAGTTTCGTACCTACTGATGTTTTATCTTCGGATAAAAAAGAACTTTTGGTCTTTTTTAATATAATGCCTATGTTACACAATTAATCAAAACGTTTTATGTAGCACACAGACTCTTTTGTTTTGCTTTCAAATGACAATTTTTTCATTCTTGGTTCTCATATGTGTTCTTCCCTTCTGTCCAATTTATCTTCTACATTTTAATTAATATTATGAAAATTGACATAGCATTCAAATCTGACAAATATTGTTATAAACTTTTATCCTTCATTAGATATACTGTGTTATGGTTTCTTAAGTTGTAATAATACAATTGAAACTTTTTATAAAAAAAGATACAGTATCGCAATTCTAAATTTTCTTACCGACAAGAATAAAAAATCTATTTAAATTATGCTAACTATATTAAACGTAGAATTTCTAAACTAAATATAAGGTTATGTAATAAAAATTGTATTTATACAGAAAGTATATTAACTAACGTGATACCAAATAGAACAGCTAATATATTTTTTATTTAGAGCAATACTGGATGTTTGTAACAAACCAATAATTGCACAATAAGAGAATTAGCGAGTTAATTTCGACTGAAAATGTTTCTCATATCGGTAGTGCGTCGGTTGCCCTCTGCTAGTCCCCGAGCTAACATTCTAATGCAAATCAACTCATGTTGCATCCACAATTTATGACATATTGTCTGGTTTTGTCGTTAAAAGCAATTTAATGGCGTTTGTGAATTTAGGGGAGAGTTTAATGATAATCCTGAAATATTTACATTTTAGTTTTGAGTGATGAACAAGCAGAAGATTACATTTTACCGTTTTTATCTAGACTAAGCTTTTTATTGTAAACGGAGAATGAATATTTGAATGATAACTTATATTATTTAAGAGCATTTAATAAATTGTATAAATAAGATGGATCTAAAAATCTTGATCACGTAAGCTGATCAAAATAAATACAGCACAATAAAAGCTAAATAAATAAAAAGTATCTATTGGTACTCTATTTCATTAATGATACCGGAGACTGATCAAGTTATAACCGGTTAAACGGCGTAAGAAGTTGGAAATACGATCAAAGCGCGAATTGTGCTGCGATTGTCTATGGGCGATATTTGCCCATTAAATAAGGTGTGTTAGGCACTAGGTAACGCTAATTGGTAAGATCCCTTACCAACAAAGAGACACGTCTGCATTGTTGCCTGTTGTGTTATAAAAACCACAGAGAGTCGCAGAAAGTAATAAATTTGTATTATATAAAAACAAACCTATAATAAGAAATGAAAGATAAATAAAATCCTAATGATATAATATTTTGATAAAACAGTTTTATAGACCATTTATCGGCTTGATACTAGATAGACAGTATGACAAGTTTACTTGGTCAAAGTGGAATTTAATAGTTTCAAATAATAGGACTACTGATACGGAGGTTTAACCACATCCAAAGTTTACTGTTCCCTTAGAACATGGACGATAGTTATCGATTTATCGCGTCGTTGGCGTCCAATTAGTGGACAGTGGGTGATGTCAAATTACAAAATAATTTGTTGGTGTCTTCGATGGAAGCGTAGCTCCATAATTACTCAGAGGACAGTACTAAGGCAAGGGTTTGCTTGATATCGGATTCTACTTGAAGGAACATTTCGAATTTTGTTGATTTTAACATCCGTTTCTTTGCATGATTTAATAAAAATTGTATATGTATATTTTACACCCGTGGGAGAGTCATGCTGAATGCTGCGTGCACGCACTTATTTGGCTGTCTTGAACTAGAACCAAATATATTGTTTTTGATTGTGTAAACTTTTGCTTTCGCATTTATAAATGACTTATTCTTACATTGTAATATAAGTATAGCTTTAACGTATTGATCTGTGGAAGTAAGTTTGATGTCGAAAAGTAATAACAGGTTCGAATTAAGTAAAAGATAATGGCACCCAGACATTATTTTTACATTAAGAGCCAACAGACACGCGAGCAATAGTGGGTGACTTTGAAACATTGCAATTTGTTTTATCTTTTAATGAACTTTACTAAGTTGGTTTACTCGTTTTGCGTTCTAACGGCTTTACTGATAAAAGATGGTTTTCGCTTAAGAATAGCATATATAGATTAGTTAATTTTTTTATTAATAAAACATATTTAGTGATTAATGAAGTAAACATTTAAATAGCCTTGATTTAATCCCATTACTAACAAGATGGCGGCTTTATTGAAAACAGCTGATTTATTATTATCAAAGTCAACAAATAATATAAATTTTGACAATTGATAATAGAGATTTTCGACATTTTACGCGTAAGGAGGTTTAATTTACATACACTGAAAAAATGATTTGTTTATAGATCTAAACTTCTGCGTTATATAATTGTAATATAATCCTACCTAATGTAAAAATTTAATGTCGTTGTAATGTTTCAAGTGAATCATCAATATGATCATATTGTTCACTTATGTAGTGCAATATAGATATAATAAAAGTGTTAATAGTGGTGAGCTAAACGTAAACTACTATTTAAATATGATAACTGTAAAATAATCTATTATATATACCTATTTAGTCTATTTTATGACCATAAATTAGTTTTAAAACAAAGTGGTCTTCAATACATGTAAAGATAGCCAGCGGCAAACATCAAAAGGAATGATCGTTCTTGTCTCACTCATTACACGATTTATTCACATACGAAGAGAATATATTTAATGCGCAACCTACATTGACAGTTTAAAAATATATTAATAAATACATAAAGAGCCAAAGATAATGTCGTTTTTATAGTCAACATCAATGCTTAATCAATGCTATCCAATACAATGCTAGAAAATTATATTTTTAAATATGATTGTCAACTATATCCTATTGGGTACTATTAGTAGCAGGGGTATTTTTAGGGTATAATAGAACTACAAAGTTTAAATGAAAACACTGGCTAAGATAAGCGTTCCTCAGCCTAAAATACCCCCAGCCCTTGCAGGACCGCGGGTGCGTTGCCGGTCCTACAGGGATAGGTACGCTCGTTCTTGATGATTCCCAAGTTGTATTGGTTTGGAAACACCTCTGCAGGAAGCTTATTCTACAGAGTGGCGTTGGGCGGAAAACAAAAACGCTCAGTTGTGAAACTTCTGAAGACCTATTATAATGAAAACAAAAGAATGCGGCGAGTTACACTAGAGCGTGACATTTTAGGATAAAAAGTGTTCCCCTCTGACGTATGTCGGTCGATTTAATGCATATGCGTAGATAGACGTCGTAGACCGATAATTGCCATTTAAATAAATAATTTTCGGGACAATTTCGAGGAGCGCTGTGGCATGTGGACGCGTGAAGCAAGCTAATGATCGTAACTGGCGCGGTTTCACGCCTTCACTCACACAAATTGACAAAGCCATAATCAATTGTAGTTTCCAATTTTTAAAAACTGGTGCAAGATTATATTAACGTTATACATTGGTTGTATGTGGCAGTTAAATTCGGGTAAATAAGTTCAATAAGCTAAATACAAATTTAACTTTATCTCTCGTTCAAATAGCTTTTCTTCTTAATTTGGAGTGTATAAAATTAAGTTGTCACATATATATATATATATGTGGAAATAAAAAACTTTATTTTTAAATAAATCCTATGCTTAATTGAGAAATCTTTACTCTACAAAGCATTTGAAATACAAAAAAGGAAACCGATGGTGTTTGTTTCACATGATATTTTCTTAATAAAAATTCATCAAGTGTAAAGTAAAATAACGAAGGTAATACACTTGACTTTATACGCAGGTTATACATTATAAAATTTTAACGGTACCTATACTAGAGAAGAATACTCGCGGTTAGGTACAAGGGCGAAAATGTTCTCTTACCATATAAAAGATCCACCTGCTCTGTTATTCGCCACAGAATTTAAAAAAATGATTCGTTGCATAATAGTAAAATATTAAATCACTTCTATATTTACATCTTTTCCACTATACCTAAAATTTTTATAATAACCATTGTAATATTTTGCGTGATGAAATTTGCTCTAAAATGTTAAAGTCACAACTGACCTTCATAAGTTGGGTAGAGATAATAAGGGCAATTTGAGGAACCTGTTCCATAAAAAGTAACTGATACGTTGTAATGTCTTTGTTCCTATAGAGTATATCTTTAATACAGCATCTATGGAGTATAGAAAATAGATCGGTGTAGAAGTTCTGTGAGAGAGTTTAAATTAGATTTTTTATACATAATTTATGTACAAAAAATTCACTTATGTGTGAAAGAATTAAACAGAAGAAATCATGTGATATAAGTATTGATTAGGTTGACAAGTTTTCATTACGTATTTATGCTAAAGCATAATACCTATGCTGACGCACAAATTGGACCATTCGTCCGAAGTAATAACACGGGCTCACAGAATACTCAGCGTGAAACGGTACTTGTACTGTTAATAGAAGACTCGCCTGCTCCAAGAAATAGCATAAAATTAGTTTGAAAAAATAATTTCTCTATTAAGACAGATTTCTTAATTAAAGGATCCTTTGAACGTCAATAATTAAAAACTTGGATTTCGTCCAATAAGGGCTGACTGAAAACGGTTCAAGGCCACGGTAAAGACGTGAACCAGTTGAGCTGTGAGGATAATACCTCGGTGTTGCGTGCTCAATCCGTCGCCCACGGCCTCGACTCAACGCCAACAGTTCCGAGAAATCATCGTTAAACTCACGTATTTTTGGTAGCTACATAATTCCAGTAATTTCCACTGAAATTATAATAATTTGCCCCATTTAAACTAAAGTAACAAACAAATAAAATATCTAGAACTTTATATCTCAAGGCACTCGGTTCGTACAGCAACAGATTTTCGTGTACATCGTTGAAAAATAATTTATTATCAGGAGAAACTTATACACAACTATGTATACTCCTATTTGTTTGTAATTTGTTTCTCCGTAGCTTTTTGAACGACCTTAAAAAACGAATCTAAACAGACTCTTGAGTGACACGTTGTCAAGTTGTTTTGACATTTAACATGACATATTTGACAATTGACATCAAGATCTCTAAATGTAAAATATGTATAACGATTATTCTTTATAAGAACCGTTACAATTACAGATTATTTACAAGTATAGACTATAAAAACATTTATGCTCTAACTTTGACAGATGTGAGTACAAAGGCTTTTGACGCAATTAACTAATTATCTCAATCTACCTACACAGGGGCATTGACTCCACCATAAATATGGAGCATTCAATAGATGTGGTTTTTTTCAACTTCATATTTTCTTTCCTGCAATTGAACAAGGTATTAATTGGTGAGAAAATTACTCGTACGAGCCCCGAGGGCTTAAAAGACTAGAAATAGGCTCATAATACGTACAGAGCTCATAAAATAAATAATTATAAAGCACACAAACTTCATCGCCACTACAATTCTACTGCAGCATTATGATTGCATGAATTTCTATTAACATAATTAATCCTTCCGTATCTAATTAGTTACCTTGTTGATTTTTATGAAAAAGTATTAGTTTAAAACGAGTTCATCGTAACAATAGATACAATTAAACAGGCAATAAGATAAATAACTATAATTTTCCATCACGGATCAGAACAATCGGAATTAGATAGCGCTCGATCGCAAGGCGCTGAGTGTTCAGTCGTCACGTACTTTGCGGGGCAAGAACAAAGGGTAGTTTAAACAATTGCTCTTACAAAAAGTCTCATTCAATTTGCATTCCGCTAGATGGAAATCGATGGTAAGAAGTATACGCGCCGCGGGCGTCATGAGAACTGCTTTCGCCACTTCAACACTTCACCGAATCGATTAGACATGATGCCTCTCGTGACTTACACGGACAGACCTCTAGTACGGTGAAGATATCGTATCGTTGTGGCAAGACTAAAGAGTGAGGTGACTCGCGCATTATTATGATAATTCGGGCGGGGCCGATGGTATCGCTGGCTATCTGATCTCGCAACACAATTGAATTAGCATAGCAGAGTTGCCGCGGCGGGCGGTCTCAGCCACGCGACAACCAATCTTACATCCGATTTCGTTGTTTTTTTATAAAACCACAACAAAATCTGCCTAACAATGTGTTTCAGTTATAAACACTCATTCATAAATTCTTTATTAATATGACGTTAGAATATTATATATTCCTGTAGGTAGGTATTTTGAAACTAAATAAATAGTTGCAACTGGTTAAATTTATTATTTAAATATCTTTTTAAAGATAAATTTTCTTTGATTTGAGTGTGCTCGCGTATCAGACGACACAGTGCTACTGTTATTATGGTTCTCAGTGCTTCAGTCTGGAAGCAAGGTGATTCGTTGATACTAAGTGATTTAAGAATCGACATCGTGAATGATATTATATTATATAAACGACATTAAAATTAGTTTCTAACTAAATTGTATTTTCATTGGCTGTGTCGTCCAATCACTACAAAATAATATTACATGTTATATCTTAATTAAAATTTTAGTTTTTATTTTGATCACGGTTATAAAAAGCTAAAAAAACGGCAAGTCCAATTCATAAACTTTGTGTATTAGGTGCATGTACCTACACGATGTAAAGTATTTGTTTTAAGATGACTTACGGCCATAAATTAATGAACCTATAGTAGGTATCTATATTGGAGCTACTTATAAGGTTGAGAGTCGGGACCCTCAAGTGATCATTGTGAACATTAGTGCGGCCATCAGCGACAGGCGCGGTTTAAACTGGCGAAAGTGAAATTCATTGAGCTCGTGTATCGTGAATTATGGCGGAGGGTGACGTCACGCGACCCTCCCGCCTAATGGAACGGGGATTCAAGTACCCTAAGAGAAAACAATGCATTTGGCTTTATTTTGATCTGGCTGCGATTATGATCCTTCAACGCTTGACTATTTTATAGAAAGTGGGTTTATATTATTACTTAGTTAGAAGGGACGATTAGAGAATTTTCAAAAAAAGGTCTACATATCCCTAAAAGATTGGTTTTATACGGCCGCAGAGCTGAGGGTATCCGTGGGGCATT
>DWCF01005074.1:0-14976 GCA_018230265.1 Delias oraia
GTGGTAGACCTATTAAACCACTTAGCTACGAGGCTCTCAAAGTGACGGTGGATGGATTTGCTTATTTACACATTGGAAACATTCCGCCTAAGTTGTTCGACTCATTTCTTACGTAGCGTAGAAGATAAACAAAACAACACTGTTTACTATGAGAAAACACTCAAGTTAAAAGACAGAGTATATAGGAATTTAAAACAAGCTCGATAGCAGAGAATGGGAAGCGATGAGCAATGATGACTGATGACCCTATCCTGCCAAATGCACATTGGCACCGACGATAGCCTATTTGAACAAATCTATTGATTTTCATGGACATGGCCGGATATTTAACTGACCGTTGAAAATCTAAAAGGAAGTGTGAATACGGACTGTAGCGCGGTTGTCCATGGGCGGCGGTGTCCTCTTATCATATAAGAGACCCACCTGCTCCGATGTCCGCTATATTATAAAAAAGTTATGAATTTGACGTGTATTTTGGCATTGTTGGAGATCTCATCGTCCGTGGAGCGATTTTTGAAAATGGAATGTAATTAAAGCTTTTACTGAGATGTGCTAATTTTTAGAGCATTTTGAGCATTTTTAAAATGAAACTATGTAAAGAAAAATTGGTTTGAATTGTGTTTTATAGAACATTAGTGGAAAAATAACATACTACAATGGAATTCACGTTAGGCTGTAGCAAATAAATTAGTTTATAAATTGTATTCGATTTTTGAAAACAGTACGGGTTTTAACACTGTCATACCCTTGGGAAAGCCATGCTAAAACAAATTCTGTCAAACTAATTGGACCGTTTCGTAAAGAGTGACCAATCTCATAGAATACCAGATTAAAATAATACTCAAATTGTGTTTTTCTGAGTGATTGAGGTAACGGTTTGATTGAGCTTAACCCACTAAGTTTCGATCGCCGCTAAAATGGAAATAAAAGCCGGCTACGCATAAAAAATCGCAGATAACAGAACGACCATTCAGACCATCAGAGGCTTGCCTCATTATAATTAAAAGAAGGGACATGAAAGTTATTTATCAAGAAATAGAAATGTTAAATCTGGAAATAATTATTATATTGTATCTAAGTGAGGTCATATAAAAATATAAGGCTCAGCTTACAACGGAGTTTTAAGTGTCGCTCCATGCTCCAAGTTTCCACAGCAAAAGTAACAAGTCGGAAAATCTTGTAGCCGCAGCTCGGCAGTCTGCGCGGAAAATCACTACGTTCCCAGTGACGTTTCTGTCACAATATTCAGGAAGTCGCATTCAATCCTTTTACAGCAATTTGATAGTTTTATCGAGTTATTTTGTTACTATAAAAAATAATAATTACATAATATATTAGGATGATGCATACAGCCGGGCGCTTTACTTACCTTTCATCATCATCATCAGCATCAGCCTATTCAAGTCCACTGCTGGACAATGGTGACAATACCTTTACTAATGGTTTATAATGATTGTATAGTTTTTTTAGTGTTCTGAATTAATTGTAACATGTATATAATAACAAAATGATCGTTTAACGATATGTACATGTGTGTGTGTTTTAACGATAGTCTAATAGTTTGCCGTAGTGTGAGTGTGCTCCTATAAAATAAATATGTAATGGATGGAGGCAATAAGGCCGGCTCGTATTCAAATCGATCCGAAAATAAAGCATTTAAATCACAAATACGATCGTGTCGGTCACAGGTGTGGCAATATTGAGTTTAGTATATTAGTGTCAGACACCATATTATGCAAATCCGTGCGAGCGCTCGCAACTTTTGGAAATTCAGTTTCGCATCCCGTGTATTAATATTACATTCGGCTACGGCTATGCGCGTCGTTCTCGTTCGCTTGGCCTTTGTTTGCGCCTCTTTTACAAATATCTTGAAATAAAAAATCGAATAGACATTTTTATCGGTAGACAAATTTTTTCAAGTTTTAAAATTTTTTACACAGTCAAGTAAAAGATCGTAGAAGGCCTTATCGTCTTTCCGTATTTTCATTAAATTGTCCATTGATTATTTTAATTTTATCAAAGCGTTGTCCTGATTTTACATGCATTCAATTGGTTATATTAATATAGTGTTAAGTATTGTTTGACCGAACCAGCGCTTGGCCATTTGAAACGGGGCATACACCCGAGCGCTACCCTTAAAAATAAGTGTCGTTCTTAAGATCATGTATGTGGAAAACTTGAGCAAAATATGTCATTTCTAAAAGATATTGCTTGAAAATTATTTATTTTATCTCAAACGTTACATTTTCGTTAGATCTTACAAGAGCTGAGTCCCTCAGGATTTTTAATTTATTAATAGTTTATTTATAGCCAAGGCGAGGGCCGTCCTAATAAATAGATCACCCTTAAAATAATAATGTTTCGCGAACAGCCCGAAACATAAATTTTATGGGATTAAAGGGGTGACGTCATGTCGCCGGTTTATTGACAATGAAAATTTTGGTAGTATTTTTATGCGGCTACATGGTTTTACGACTGGCATACGGTTATCTCCAACGAATTCAACGACCCGTACTGAAAAAAAGTATTAATGTCTTCAAAGATTACCGTTAGGAGATTTAGGATTCTGTATATAAGCGATATTTCTTATAGTTTTGAATGCTGAGTGATTATGGGCCATAAAGAATTATACAAAGTAACGTTAAATTAAATATTAATAATTTGAATGAAATTAAATATTTAATGTCGTTTCTTTATTTTCAGATAAGATTTTATTATTATTTTTATTTTCAGTTTGTAAGCTTAATTTAAATGGAAGTTATGTACCTACTTAATAAAGAAAATTTTCTAACTTTATTTTCACACTCTTAAGTTATATATACACACATATTACATTATAAATACATATAAACATTAACGATGAATCCTAATGAATTGTCTTTAGAAATACATACGCTATGATAGAACATTCGACGAATACTCAATTCTTGTTACATATATTACATGTTCTGCATAAATCTTGAATACTTTTCATTCAAATGATTTGATTTATCTTTAAAATTATAAGAAAACTATTTACAAACTCATAACACTGTGTTGTAATGTAGCCTTAGAAATAACGATCGAGGCTTCTCGTAATACGATATAGGCGACTAAGTGATAGTCATTGTGACTCAAATAGATTTTTAATCAATTTACCAGGATCGGCCATTTTGCGAGTGGCCGGTTTGAATTTACAACGAACGCACGGCCATCAATCATTGGACCACTGGCCCTCGCTTGACGCTTACAGATTATGATTGAGATTTATGCGTCTCCTCCAAGGTGGGAAAGTCTCTAACGACCATATAAAGCCTTATAAACAACTGAAGTACGACCACCGTATTTCTTAGTTATCTGTATTTCGCAGTGACATTTGACAATTGCTATTGGTTTGTCACTGACAGCTGTTTGAAACTATTTTTAATTCGTATAAATTTTAAGGTGTGAAAAAAATTATTTTATTCAATTCAAATACATTTTCTTATGCTTTCTACGTTCAAATGGAAAAGTTTTATAAACATCAACGTATGTTATAAAGGCTGTAACGGTGCTGAAACTCAAAGTGTGTTGCAACTGAAAGTGTATGAATACTGATTTACCGAAGCAGCTCAGATGCTTTGTATCAAAGATCACGCCGTCGAATAAACGGTTCGCTACATTATTAGGTTAGTCCATTGAACTATCTATCAGGAGCCAACGCTGCACCTTCGAGGTGCTTATCAAATTCATGGACTAGTGGTTCGTGGCACGGATCATATTTTGGGAAGTTAGATCATCAGGTACCGTTTACACTTTTATTCATATATTTCTTTATTTTGCTCGTGATAGTCTGAAAGCTGTGTCTCGGGCCTAACCGGCCGTTCTGGCGTTCCATCGCCTATGGTATGGCACACAACAGATTGCTGCCCTTTTCATATAAGTATATTTTTATGACAAATGAATAAAGCTTTTCGTTCTTTCACTCGCTAACATTTAACATTAATAAATTCTTACTTTTAACGTACAAAACAGTTTTATAAAACAATCAAAGTCTATATATTTTATATATTCAACATTATTCACATAAATCTTAAAATAAATATTATAATTATTGAAATATCATAGTTATAGAAATATTACAAAAAATATCAATGTTTCTCTTAAGTGACCGAGTATCTTAAAAAAACTAAAAATAATGCCACAATAAATATTTGAACCTTAGTTTAGTTACTATACGCCATTATGTTAAAGATAATAACTTCTAGAGAATGATATCGAATCAAATGAATGGCGATTCAGATTGATACCGACTCAGTGAACGATGGCGAAATGAATGATACGTCGCGAAAGCCATCTTACGGCTAATCAATCGTGAACCAATTTGAATACCCATCCAAGTGCTAAGCCGTTAAGGGGTTTACCTTGATTTTGAGCCCGAATTCGGATTCCGGTCGGGATTGGGACCTTATCTCCCACAGCTAAGTGCGCATAGATAAACCTGCCATACGAATTTGTACCAGTGTTTGTTCTGCGACTTACCGTACGAACTAGAGAATAATTAGACATATATTATGTATGGAAAAAGATAACAAATAGGTATTATGGGGTACATATATAGTATAGTACACCATCATTTCGGCTTTGGACATCAATATCTCCAGTTCCTAATATCCATGTACAAGATTTTTTTAATACATACAAAAAATTAAATCCAGCTGAGTCTCTTGGCTGTTGTTCTCAGATCGTGGGATAGCCATGCGGAAGCATGTGCGGACGCACTAATTGGGCTGGCTCGTCCGAAGTGATAATATGGGCTCACAGAATACTCAACGTGAAGCGGTACTTGTACTGTGTTTCGCTGAGTGAGTGAGGATATAGGAGGCCCTTAAAAACGCCACTTAAGTGGCGTAAAAATCCGGCAACGCAACCACTGCACAGAGTGTGGCGCGGTTGTCCATGGGCAGCGGTGTTCCCTTGCCATATAGGAGACCCACCTGCTCCGTTGTTCGGTATACAATAAAAAAGTGGCTATGTTCTGCTATGTGAAATAAAGATTTAACTTTGATATAATTACATAAAGAAATCTATAGAATTATATGGTTTTAATTTATTATATTTACTAACTCATTTTAGCTAGATCTTTTATATCTTTACTCGATAACTATTAATATTAGATATACATATATATTAAAATATTTATAAAAAACACTTAATATATGTAAAGAAATAAAAATATTTCTTAATATGTAACCTGGCCGAAATGTAATGTTGTTTTGAATTCTGGTTGTGGTCAGAACGTAATGGCGATAAAGAGTGATTAAAATTTATGTTAAATTAAATTCTAAATCTAATTAATTAAGTTGGGAGCGAGAGGAGCTATTAATAGGCCGTTATTTACATTTCTTTATTTTCAGGTTATATTTTTTTGTCGCTTAACTTAAGTGCTATTGTTATTGTAACTGCTTAATAAAAAAAATATACTAACTTTATTTTCTGAGAAAGAAACTGAAATGTATTTCTAACTCCTGAACTTTTAAACAGGTGTCTTATATTTCAAGTTCAGCTTATATTACAATAAACTTATATACTAAATGTATCACATCAGTAAACGTTTGAAAAGTGCTCTAAGAATATCGATCTCGCCTGTGGTGTGAGGCACAAGCCATTGTGCCTCCATTACGAGGCCCCCGGGCGACAGACGGACGGATTAATATTCATGAGAATAATTCGACAGATTCCCTTAACGATAGCACGTCAAAAAGCGGCCGAACCCGCAGCTAACACAAACAGACTCCATTATAGCTGCCACTAACTCCCAACCGGATTTCATCAGTTATTGTTAACACAAAAATTATCCAACTCGAATAAACAGTTCCTAAAGCAAGCCTAAAAATCGAATATTTTTTTTATATCATAGAGGACAATGCAGCAAGTGGGTCTCCGGTATGGAAGATTACACCGCCGCCCATGAACAACCGAGCCACAGTCCGCGGATTGGTTATGTCGTTGGCTTTTTACGCCACTTAAGCGACACTTTTAAAGACTTCCGATATCCTCACTCACTCTGAGAAACACATTACAAGTACCGCTTCACGCTGAGTATTCTGTGAGCCCGTATTATCACTTCGGACGAGCATTTTTTATTTCTTTATTCACATATCGAATACATGATTAGTTAAGAGCGTCGCTTTGTTACAGGCAAGGTAAGGTTACAGGCAGTTCACGAGTGCTGCCAAGGCTCTGTCGAGTCCCATTAATATGTTTAACATATTAAGAATACTTTTTGAATTGAAGTAGATTATTCAAATAAACATAAGTTTTACCCGTGGGAGAGCCATGCTAACACACTAGTTGAGCCGACTCGTCCAAAAGTACACCACGGGCTCACAGACTACTAGCATGAAACAGTACTTGCTCTGTGTATTGATGAGTGAATGCTGTATTTTCATTATCGGAGACCTTTGAAATTACTGTTTAAGCGGCGAAAAAAATCGCCAACAGAACCAAATCGCGGAATGTTGCACGTTTGTCCATGGGCGGTGGTGATCTCTTACCATAGAGGAGACTAGTCTGATCCGTTGGCCGCTATACAATAAAAATATACTTTATAATTATTTACTCTTAATATTAGAATTCAATTTAATGCCAAATCTTGTACCTCGCCTGAAATTTGTTTTATTTTACTTAAAATATCATTATTTTAAGTACATTATCATTATCATTATTTTTTCACTCATGTGAAAATACTTCTTGATTGACTAAAATCTCAGCATTGGTGATAAAATATATTTCATATGGTTAAAGACGACGAAACACAGACATGTGTCAGTTTATACTATTCTATCTACCAAACAAAAGTATTCCAATGCATACATTTTTTTTATTGAACCCCGACGAAATGACTCTTAAATTATGAATATCAATTAATTTCCCAGACATTTGCATTCATAATTAACATGACGGCTGTTTTTGTTTTCAATCTAACTCGTAGACAAAACATTTGGTAATTGGGAGCTATTTGAGACCGCTTGTTCAGCTCTGCTTGTTTTAATTACCATCTAAGACGTCACAATAACTTTACCCTCGGTCGCGCCGCCAGCAGCAGAGTTACCACGAGTTTACTGAATAAATAACATATTACCGTCTCGCGTTATACGACTCACTAAATTCTTTATTGTCCGTCGTAAAGTGCTAAGTAAAGTGACGATAAAGGGCATTTATAAAGTGTCATAAAGAACGTATTTGTAAGCCTTTTCAGGGGATTTATCCATTTGTGATATTGGTTAGTTTTAATGAATCTTTAACAATATATTTGTAGAACCTCGTAGCTTAATGGTTTTAAAAGTATAATATAAAGCTAGAGGTGTCGGGTTCGAATCCCGGTTCGGACAATTAAAAATTATAATTTAATTTATAATTTTTTCGGTCTCTGGAAGTCTCTGGTCTGGGAAGGGCTTGATAGTGGCCGCGTCTTAATAATACTGTCGTACCCGTGGGAGAGCAATGCTGAAGCGTAGGCTGACGCACTAATAAGGCCGGCTCGTCCGAAGGGATACCACGGACTCACAGAATACTCAGAATGAAACGGTACTTATACTGTGTTTCGCAGAGCAGATATTGAAGTGCTTTAAAAGTGCCTCTTAAGCTGCGTAAAAAGCCGGCAGCACAACCAATGCGCAGACTGTGCAGCGTTTGTTCGTGGACGGCGGTATTCTTTTACCGCATAGGAGACACACCTGCTCCGTGGTCCACTATAGAATTTTAAAAAATACAATTCGTAAATACGTAAATAAGTTTTCGATAGGATAAAAGTTTTTCTTTAAAATTCTATCCGATATTGAAAGTCATATTTTGTTGAAACTTCAAATTTATATAACATCCATTATCAGTTATAATTTGTATTATTCGTTAGTATTATTTATTTGTATGAGAGTAGAGTATTCTTCCAAATTTTTGATATGCATGACTGTAGTGTCCAGAGCACAAGTAAACACACAATCACAATCGCGTTCAAACTACAACTGACCTCAACTAAGGGCGGACACTACGTCATAGATCTGTACCTAGATACGCCGTCTCGTTTCATATAACGTAATATGAACAATGCCGATTGGAATATCCAAACGCTACAATGGCTACTCTATAAACAAAGAGAATCTATTTAAAACGTCCTCATATAATTTAATAACATTCTTCATGGAAATTGTAAAGGTTACAGAAATGTCTCTCATGGGAATCACGCGTTGTGTGCCTCTGGCTAATGAAGCGAAAGCGTCAAACATGACAAGAGTGATGCCAGCTTTGCCATCGATAAAAAGCTTTTGGCGATACAACAGTTTGCTTGCAGCGTAGCGAGGCACTGTGCTCGCCTCTTAGCAACGCCTATAGACACATTAGCTATTTAAGCTTTCATAATAATCATAAAAAGTATCAGTACTTTATAGTGATCTGTTTATGGGAAATTAATTGAGTTTTACAAATGAAAGCTTCTACGTCTTCATCATATATGATTGTCTCTCTAAGAGAATAGGTATGCAAACTTTGCAAACCTTGCGTTAGTAAAATTAAGGACATGTAAGGAGAATAGTGATTCATTCCCAATACAATTATTTTTTTTTATGGTAATATCCTTAAATTAAATACAGGAAAATACACGGGCTTACAAAATACCAACATGAAACAAGACTTACACTCTGTTTTGCAAATTATAATTGTTTACGTTATTATAAATATTTTAGGAATGGATTTGAACACACTTTTTAAAATTTTTTCGAAAGTACGACACATAAAAATAAAAAAGCCAATATATAGAACGGTGTCTGCCCTTCGCTAAAGAGCTAACCGACACCAATATAAGTGCAGCACTGAAAATAATTAGAAACAAAATAGGACGTGTAAACAGTAAATACGGGTGTCATTAGTGGGGCTTGGCACGAATTTGCATTAAGATTTACGGTCGTTCTTACCCACCCCACCCTTGCAACCCGCTGCTGCCTTCGTTTGGCTATTTATTTACTTTCATTATTGAGATCCTCTATTAACCTCACTTACAGACTTTGCTTGAATCGTGTCCTTCTTAAAGTATGTTAATTTTTCAATGACAGATGCACGTGCACATCTGAAAATATTGATTCAAGTTGTGCTATTTTTATAAGTACGGGGAGTGTGGCGCGATTGTCTATAGGCGGCGGTGTTCTCTTCCCATATAGGAGACCCACCTGCTACTTTGTCCGCTGTAACATACAAAAACGCTTTTAAAAATTTCAGTTTATTAGTTATTAAGCATTTTAAATTAGGTCTTACTTGATTTATATTTATTTAAGTGTTTTAAGAGTAATAATATATTAAAAATTGATTTCTCAAGTAACGCAATTTCTATAAGTAAAAGAGGGTGTAATTTTTACTTTTAATATCGTTAAAATGATTGATCACATGAATTATTGTCCGATTTTCAAAGTAACCGAAAGGAATGTTCTAGATTCGTCGAGTATTGTTAGCTTTGTATCCTACATTATCGCCATTCTTAAACTTTGGTGAATGAGGCAATACATCGAAATTTGCACTTTTCTTTCAGTTTTCAGGATACTTAAAGTGTAGTTGCACAAGTTCCCTTAAGCGCATTTATCATGGGGAATAGTCTATTGTTTGAATTAATATCTGCCGCTAAATCATCATCGAACATCGAACCGGAATGCAAATTCTCATTCGTATAATCTCGATGTTTGTTCCACAATTGAGATTTTTTTAATGAATTTTATGCCGGGAACCACTCTGTGAAATCAGCTGTCTACGCTGTCTATACTTCCAAACTAGATATGTATGATCTTTAAAAAAAGAACGTAGGTATGCCAAAATGCTGATAACGTAGTGACCCATCTGTGGCTGGGGAAGTCCATGGGCAGAGAACCACTCTGAACACTGTACACCAGAAATCCTAGATGAGCCTCCGCCTCGATTTTCTCCCGATTTTATTTAATAAAAAAGGTTTGCGTTATGCTCTTTTGTTCTACATTTGTTGAGAAAGGCTCTATGATATTTCAAGTTTCATTTCAAGAATGAAATTATTTAGATATTATTATTCAAGTGAGAACCTTATTAAAGTTATATGCTGTATCCATTTAAATAAGATTATTATTCCACTCTATTTAAATATATTTTTAAAATTAAATCATCGCCACATTTCAATGAATGTACAGAAATTAATAACAATTTATCCTTCTCAATATATCGTAAGCCTCGTTGCCGGATAAATTATGCTTTCTTTAGATTCTGCTAAATGACAAAGAGATGGGCCTTAAACATTTCTATAATTATAGTGGATATTTTGTTTATAATGATACCTAGAATTGAGTTACGAAGCGATCTCAATAACTATGTATAGAGCAAGAAACCCCAAATACCGCACACCACAGGGCGGCTGGCAGTTGGCCAACTCGTCCCTCTCATGCCCCATTTACTTTTGCTCCAAGAATGTAAATAATACATGAAATGTCACTATATCAGAGGCATTCGACTGTAAAACCATTGTCTTGAGTTTAATCCTAGTATAAAAGAAAGATTTAATGTTTCCTATTTTTTTTATGGTAAGACATCATCGCCGTTTATGATCTTCTACAACTTTTTAGGCCACGAAGTTACGAGCGAAATTTGATGGGTCAGCGGTACCGTCACTCAGTCAGCGAAAAAAATACGCTGGATTTCTATAGCATCGGTGTATGCTTCATACCTCTCCCAGGGGCAAGACATTGTAAAAAGAGGTACCCGGTCACTGTCCAAAGATTTAAGAAAATTTATAAATGAATCTATAAATTCAGACCATGATTTGTACAGATAGCGTAGCGTCACCTAAGCCTTTGTGCTGTTATTAAACTTTCTCTTTAGAGTCCAATCACATGGTTTTTTTTTTCAAATCAAATGTCATTGATATTAATTTTAGCTATAATTTGCAAAGTGTACAATCAATTAATAAGACTTCCATTGAAAAACAGTTGAATTTCTTTTATTATAGCTTTTATTTATCTATATAATAAGACATATACATTATATATGTAAAATAAGACAATAAATAAATGATCTAAATAACAAACAAACAAGTCAATACGAATAAAAAATTTCCGGGATATTAACAATTTTACAATATTAACGTTCAAACAAACTCTAATATTTGTATAGATAATATATGATGTAGTTGGCTGCGGTTACAAAGACATCAGGCAGTAAAATCTCTGTCCCATTTTGTTTCAATGGCTGGAAACAATGAGTTTATGAATTAGAAACTGAACTTAATCTTTCGGTTATGCCATGATATTTGTTACCATTGCATGTGGAAGTTATGTGCAAGTTACACAACTTTTCAAATATAGAAACGTGGTGGCTTGAAGTATGTATGAGCTAAAAAGAGTACTTAGAAATATTGTCTAACCTATCCGTATTTTTCTTATGAGTAAATAACATTGTCGAGGCAGGTATTAAAAATAATGGAATAGACAAATAAATTGTTATCTCAGCACAACTACATTTTGTGTTATTTCATTATCATCAGCCTAACAAGTCCACTGCTGGACACAGGCCTCCCCCAGTCAAAAAAAACAGTCATGATTATGAAGAGCTCCTACGCCAACAAAACGAAGGACTTGATAATCACTACACAGTTGGCTTAGTGATTAACATTAATACATTTTTAATGTGTTTTGAAATTTGGTTTTTAAGTGTTTGCAAAAGAGTACGATGTGTATATACATACTGATCAAATATTTAGTGAATGAATTGTTAGATTCTTGTTGCACGATAATTGCGCATTCTGAACCGGGTAGCGTCTGAGTTATTTTGTTCCAACCTGACTGATTTCAATAGGTAAGACTGTCTGTATATTCTGTTCGTAAGCGGATTGTTTTTAAGACAGCACGTTAAGTTTCACCTGTAAAATTAGTTTGTACCTTTAACAAAACTGCAGGGCCATCCCTAGGAGAGCTATGCTGAAGCATACCCTTACACACTAATTTGGCTGGCTCGTCCAAAGTGATTGTGCTCACAGATCACACACGGAAGTAGTACTTGAAACGGGATGGTGGCGCGGTTGTCAATGGGCGGCGGTGTTCTCATACCTTATAGGAGACCTACCGGCTCTGTATTCCGTTATATCATAAAAAGGGCATGTTATCAATTCCCATAATATATATATATATATATATATACATATAAAATAAAATATAATATATAATTAATTATTGTTTGACTTATATCTCGTCGCTCATGGAATTATTTTTTAAAATAACGTAAAGGAAAATATACTGCTGCATAGTGGTCCCAGTTTTCAGATTATAGTAAATACTATTGAGGACACGAATGAATTTGTTGTTCTGTTGGAATTGGTAATAGAAACTGAATAGATAAATAGGAACGGTTGCGATTAAATGGGATACACACAATGATCGTATCGAATAAAATTCACTTACGGAATGGTAACACACTTTGGCTAACTTTTTGATTTGAAAACTTCAGAACGTGCGCGAAAATAAACAGCCACAGCTTACGATTGCATTATATTGTTTCATTCATTTCGATCTTCAACCAGTGGCAAAATAGGATGGTATTTTTATGACATAGCAGATAATAGGGCGATACTTCTGGTGATAAAGATCAATGACGCCTATGGACAACACTGTCTATGCTATTCGGTAGCGCTGTCGAGGTTTTTCACCAATTTAGAATACGGGAATGAAAATAGGTAGGTATTAATTTTTATTCACTTAGTGAATTACGGTACAGGTACTCACATGTATTCTGTAAGCCAGTGGTGTTATACCGGACGAGACTGCCAAATTGGTAAGTCGGTATTTCTGTATGTCTCTGCCTGCAAACTCTTCATCCAATAGAATTTAATTTTTACATAATTATATTTACTTATTTGAACATCATATCAGTTTTTTAATTATTTAATTTATCGTATAATTATCACGAAATTTAGGTTAAAACAATGTATCTTTTCGAGAGCCTCGTAGATAAGTAGATAATAAGTCTACCATGAAGAGAGAGGTATCGGGTTCAAATCCCAGTCCGGACAATTTTAAATTACAATATTATTTATAACTTATTCGGTTGACTTGACTGTGACCTGGGGAGTGTCTTATTAGTGTCGCAAAGAGCCCTGCTGAAGCGTATGATGACGCTCTAATCGAGCTGGCTCGTCTGAAGTGATACCACGGGCTCACAGAATACTCAGCGTGAAATTGTAGCGGTGGTCTATGGGAGGCAGTGTTCTTTACCTTATACGGTATACCCACGTACTCCGTTGTCCGCTATACCATAAAAAAACTATCGAAAAATATTATACATCGATATAGATACGATGAGCTTAAGTCTAATGAACAAGGTCCGTTAAAACAAATCGAATAACGCGACAAATTTAAAAGGAACTGGGCAAATAGAAATGTAATAAGATATCCAAACAGTGAAATGGAATCATTTTTCCCGTCTCCCATGGTTAATTGCATCACGCTGATACGAGACGGTCTGAAAATCAAGAAAATATGATATTTTAGAGTGGCCGTGGCCGGCTATCAAATTAGTCGACGCAATGCAGTCTTTTCAAACTCGGACGCGGCCAGCCTTGCCCAATTGTATAGCATTGCCTGTGATTTAATAACAATGGTAGTACTTGTTTCATATTACTTGCTTATTTTGTATTTATGGTAGGGAATCTGATTTTTTTAAATATTTTAGCAATTTCACAGTATTACACAAATCGCAGTATTTATGGTATAGCGAATAAAAGAGCGGGCGGGTGTTCTCTATGAAAAGAGGTTACCGCCGTTACCGACAGTCGAGTAGGGTCTCCGTGATGGTATAAAAACACCCATGGCCAACCGCACCACAAGCTATGCATTAGCGGTGTTTACGGCTTCTCACGCCGCTTTAGTATAATTTCAAGGGCCTCCGACACATTCACTTACTGAAACGATGGCCAGCTCCTGTGAAATATAACCACGGGCTCACAGAATACCTGTCTGAAACAGGGCTTCAACTGTGTTTCGCTAAGTGAGTGAGAATACCGGTGGCACATCAATTTTTATTTACCGTTTTATAGGTGTAAAAACGCGACAACGCAAACAAAAACCACAACACGAGTAGTCCATGGGCATTGTTGATCTCATACCAGGATACTCTTAACTCGTTAAGAGCTGATGGAGCAGTTGTCTATGGGCGGTGATTTTATACCATTACGTAGAACCTTGATCCATTGGACCATATACAAAAAAATATTAAGAAAATATATTTGAATTAATCTCTCATTCGCCCTTTTGAGTTCTGCGAGACGCGCATCGTTCACTTTAAATTAAATAAATCCTCAATGATTTAGCCCAATTTAATTTGACTTGAACGTTTTCGGAATGAACTCATACAATAGCGATCCCGGCATTTGAAAGGCCTCCCGGTGACCGTATTAACCCCACTTAGTCCGCAAGTGCGACAGATGTGTGAATTAAAACCACCCCCTGCCATTTATTTACATCGTGACATTTATACTGCACTTAAATACGCTAATGTTCGTATGTACCGCGAGTTTTTAATCGATCAAAGGTCTCCCTTAAATTAAATCCTTCATTCAATGAATAATAAGACTTTTTTATAGTATAGCGGACAACGGAGCAGGTGGGTCTCTTATATTGTAAGAGAAAACTGCCGCTCGTAGACAACCGCGCCACAGTCCGCCCATGGGTTGTGTTGCCGGATTTTTACTGCATATTTAATGGTATACATATCCTCACTTGATACGCATGGTTGGGAAACGCAGTCCAAGTATCATTTCACGTTGAGTATTCTGTAAGCCCGTGGTATTACTTCGAAGGAGCTGGCCCAATTATTGCGTCCACATATGCTTCAGCATGGCTCTCCCACGGCTGCGACAGTATTAAGACACTCACCCGGCTACTGTCAAGCCCTTCCAGAGACCGAATAAATTATAAATTAAATTATAATTTATAATTGTCCAGACCGGGGTCGTATAGATATATA
>DWCF01005075.1:0-14975 GCA_018230265.1 Delias oraia
CTGTGTTTCGCAGAGTGAGTGAGGATAACGGAGGCCCTTAAAAGTGCCGCTTAAAAAGCCAGCAGCACAACCAATGCGCGGAATGTGGCGCGATTGTTCATGGGGCGGCGGTGTTCTCAGCATATAAGGAGACGCACCTGCTGCGTTGTCCGATAAAGAATAAAAAAATATTAAAATAGAAGGAAATGCTAGTTTTTTGTTCGTCTGGTAGCCAAACTTGAGACCACGATAAGATTAAAGTCTTATTATCTAAAATAGATAATTAAATTGAGGGTATGTGGCGAAATCACATTTTTAATTTTCTTATACTCTTACTTAAAAATATTTTAATAACGGTTTAAACAATATTTTTAGTATTGATTGTATGTATATAATTGTGTATATATGTTTATTTTAGAGAGAAAGTGTAAGACCAGTTGTATGCCATATGCAAGGAAAACGATACCAAGAAAACACAGTACACCGAGTCTGGAGGTTAAAATGGAGATACTGACCCGGCTGGACAGTGGTGAGAAGCAGGCGGTACTATCGCGCGAATATAATCTAGGACGGTCAACGATTTATGACATCAAGAGAAAGAGATCGCAAATAGTGAAATTTGCTGAACAGATAAAGAGTAGAGTTGGGAAGAGAAAGAATCTGACGATCGGACGAAACTCGATGCTGGAGAGCGCTCTGTTCGAATGGTACAGCGTTGAGAAGGAGAAGGTGTCACTGAACGGTAGCGATATACGATCGAAGGCTCTGGAACTGAGTCGGATCTTCAACGAGAACGACTCGTTTCGGGCGAGCGATTCGTGGCTGGCTAACTTCAAGTCCAGATATGGGATCTGTGTAAATGAGAGTGTGTGATTTGATCAATGCTATGGGCGTTTATGCCTACATTCTTATGTCATTTTTGTGTCTCACATCGGTAGGCCGAGGTTCGTGTCTCGCAGGAGAAGCCCTTGCACTAGTTTTTTTTATTGTATAGCGACAATAGAGCAAGTGGGTCTCCTTTATGGTAAGAGAACACTCCCTCCCATTGCGAATTGTGCTACAGTCCTCTTTCACTCAGCGAAACAGTACAAGTACCGTTTCAAGTAAAGCTATCATTTCACGCTGAATATTTTGAGAGGTCTTGGTATCACGTCAAACGAACCGACCCTATTACTGCGGCAGAATGGTTTATCTGGTAAGACATCGTTAAAATCTCGGCCGGCCAATGTAAAGACCTTTCAAAGACTGAATAAATTATACATTTTTATACGGACCGGGGATCGAATCCGATACCTCCCGCTACGTGGTAGGCTTTGCCACCGCTTATCTATATTTTATCGGGCGTGCGTCAAAATCACGGAATTAGATACTCTTAAGTACATGAACGCTCTAAGATGCCAAACAATTATTTTATAGTGTAAAATTTGTGTTATGCATTTGCTAATTGGGAAGTATTTAATCATTTCTGTTGTGAAAAGTGATGAATTATTTAATATAAATGTGTATTTTGCAAACATGTTATCTAAAAAAAGAAACCAATTTTAAAAAGAAATTAATTATTTTGTTAGAATAAATGTAGAATGTAGTCGAGTTTATTTATCTTATTTATATAATGTTTTAGTAATATTAAAGATTTTAAATAGAATATATTTTTTTTCATATTATTTGTTAATTATAAATGTGAATGGGCGAGATAGATCCCTGGACCGCAAGAGAGTTAGGTTATCAGTGATTAGGGTTGTGTTCACAGGCTCCGAGGGGCCATGGAGCCAAACCAAGGAGACGAGATAAAAAAGTAAATGGACGGACTGCTACTGTGCTGTATGCGATAGCGAGCGATTGAATATTGAATATTGTCACTCGTACGCAGTAATCGGCATCAGTTGGTCGACGACAGTGCTTCGTGGTACAGTAAAGTACACAAACTTCACAAAATGTGCTTCTTCACATTTTGTGAAGAAGCAGCTGTTTCAAACACGACCTCGCAGCGACCACGAAGCGAGAGGTATTGACTTCAAATCCCGTTCCGAATAAAAAAAATATAAGCGAATTTATAATTTATTCGGTTTTTGCAGGTGCTTGACAGTAGTTGGGTGAGTGTCTTAACACTGCTGCACCCGTGGGAGAGCCTTTCTGTAGCATATGCTGACGCACAAATTGGACCGGCTCGTCCTATACCACGGGCTCATAGAATATTCAGTGTAAAACAATAATTGTAATGAGTGACTGGATATCACTATAATTATGCTTTTCGCCGCTATAAGCGGCGAAAACAGCCAGTAACATAACCAACTAAAGTAGTTTGCTGCGTGGTTGTACATGAACGGCCGTGTTATCATTCCAAAAAGGAGACCTACCTGCTCCGTTGTCTGCTTTATCATAAAAAAGACAGAATATTATAAATTTTAAGTAATAGTTGTGTTATTTCAGCCGAGATAATACAAACGTTGCGCGGCCTTCAATTATTCTTCAAAAACCATACATACAACCGCCAGACGATTTCCAGAGGCACAACGTTCCGATGGTACTGCTCGCTATACCACACCGGCTGCCGAGCCACGCTCATAACCAACAAGCTGTATGTCGTTTTTGAAACAATCGGCGATCACAGTCATCCGGCGCGCAAGATAATTAAGCTCAAAGATGGTCGATATTGTATAACAAAGAAATGAGAAAAGGAAACGCTAGAATATAATGAAACTATCCACGCTTTCCATTTACTCCAATAAAAGTACAGATAAATTTGATATCTTGTCATTATCAGCAGTAGAAGAGCCCTGCTGACGCATTCATTGGCTTAAAGAATGCGAGCCGGAAATAGTTCTTGTACTGTTATTACTAAGTGCCCTTAAAAGCGACGTAAGAAGCCCGAAACACATCAATCGAATTCTCCAATTGCGGCAGGGATTTAATACCATAGAAGAGACCTGTCTGTTTCGTTGGCCACTATACCATCAAAATATTTTTGATGGGTGAAAAGAATTTATTTTTTATCATAGATACGATCTGTTGTTAGGTTGTTGGCTTTATATGCGGCTTAAGCGGTGTTTGATGGGACTATAGTAACGGCACTCTTGCGACGGTAGGAGCGAAAGGCTTCATCCGCTGGTCACCTCGCTGGACCTCTTCTGGGAGTCTCACCTGGTGGAACTTGACTGCAAGCTGCGCACTTCGCAGTCCACAAGGCGCGAATAGATGTCCGTTTGAAGGACCTTAGGGCCTAACGAGCTATCGCGTTTTCCCTCTCGGGGCCTGTGACCACAACAACTATGCGCTTCCAATATCTAGTCAATTAAGCCGCTTAAGCTGGGTAAAAGCTAGCAACCCATCAAGCGAGGACTGTGGCGTGGTTGCTGATGGGCAGTTGTGTCTTGCCACATAAGAGACCCACCTGCGTTGTTATCTACTATGCCGTAAAAAATAAGTATTATAATTATATTGTATAAATATTTGTTATTCCAGTTCTGGTTGAATACAAAATGAGGAAGAATGGGCATAGATGTCTAGAAATAGATGGCTATAAATTTGGCGTCCATTATTACTCCAAGAAGGAAAAGGTGCGGTGGCGCTGCGTGAAGCATTCCCACAAGTTTTGCAATGCTTCAGTGTACACTTTCAATGATGAAATAATCCATGTCAAAAATACGCACAATCATTTATAAAGACGAAATTTTATTGATTAATGTAATTAATTGTATGTTATGAAGCTATTATGATTGATTCGTTGTATAGGCCTTATGGCCAGCAGAAGGTAGCCCTTTAAAAAAGAGAGCACAGATTGTCGATGCTAGTTCCTTCGGATTTTCATAGTAATAGGTACCGTTCGACACGAAGATTACGATGGCATTCCGTATGACACCGTGGTCTGGTGGACAGGTGGGCGCACTTTTTTTATGTTAACGGTGGCAAACAACCAGGAGGTTCACCGGACCGCAGCGGTCCTGTGCCCATAGACACCCCTAGCACTTGCAGAGCCGCGAGTGCGTTGCCAGCCTTTAAGGAAAGTGTACGATCTTTTCTTGAAGGTCGTCAAGTCGTATTGTTTTGGAAATACCCCTGCTGGCAGCTGATTCCACAGAGAAGTGGTGCGTGGCACAAAATGCCTTAAAAACGCTCAGTTGTGGAGCGACAAACATCGACGTGAAAGTGATGAAACTTTGCATTCTGCCTTGATGTTCGATGGTGAAATTCAGCAGCAGGAATCAGTCCAAACAGCTCCTCGGAATATTCTCCGTGATAGATGGTAAAAAATGCACATATAGGTAGAAAATGCACTTGTAAGAGATTCCATACAAACCATACAACGATGCCTGCGATATGTCCGATGCGTACGATACCGACCTGTTGAAAGTAAGCGACCTTACTTAACTGCCGACTTACGTGTCGACGGCGGTACTCGACCGTACGAACCTCAAACATAAACTAAATATCAAGATGTTTTTAAAATTATAGTGCAATCGAAACCGTTGGGAGAGCCGTGCTTGAAGTATATGCGGACGCACTAATAGGGCCGGCTCGTCCGTAGTGATACCACCGGCCCACAGAATACTCAACGTGAAACGGCACTTGAACAATGTTTCGCTGAGTGAGTGAGAATATCGGAGGCTCTTAAAATATCTCTCTCTTACCATACAGGAGACCCACCTGCTCCGTTGTCCGCTATCATCATCATTTCAGCCGTAAGACATCCACTACTGGACATAAGCCTATATTGTCCGCTACAGTATAAAAAAACTCAAGTGGTATAAAAGTATTTAAAATACTAAAAGTTGGTGCATTTCACCCCCTATTCTGCAGTCAATAGAACATGAAATGACAGAATAAATGGACAGTATAATATGTTTGTTATAATCGGTTATTAAATATAATAAACATTTTAATATTTTCATTGTTTTTCAAATTGAGTGTTCATGGCAACATTTATCAGTTAGCAATATTCAGATCACTAATTGGTACTGTTTAATTAAATACTAAGAATTAATATTTTAAAATCTTACTAATTAATACTTTGGTTCGTGTTTAGAAAAATCATCATATTATTTTATGTAACTCTTGAATAAAAATAATATTTACTTAATACTATTACACTCTCCCCGCAACGAAAATTTGCATGGAAGTACAAGGGGAGGCCAATCCACCTTAACAATGATAATCAAAAATTGCACATTTATTATATAGTTATAAAATTAAATTAAAAAAAGTTCAAAATATTTGATCTTTATGGTTTTTGGTTTTTTGGCAAATCATTAATTTCATGATCTGAATAGTAATCATGATCTGTGTTGCAATTGTTGGCTTCAATTACTAATAATAAGTAACCGAAATTTTGATCGGTATTAAATCGTAAATTCGGTAAATTGAAGGACTATGTTTCTTTATTGACAGTTGATTTCGTCTACAATACATCTGGGAAGCGGTTGGCAATCTGTGGCGGGTACTCGTTTTACTGCGGGGTGCAGAGTGCCTCAACCAACACCTGGAGATGTACCCGCTGGGGCACCTGCAAATCCAGGTTCATCTTGGACAACAATAACGAAGTCATGTTAACAGCCAACCTTGATCACTCGCACGATGCGCCATCATACGTTATTATTAACGGCATCTATGTAAAGAATTAATTTAACTAATCTATATAAAGAAAGTGATACCACGGGCTCACAGAACATTCAGCGTGAAACGGTACTTGTGCTGGGTTTCGCAGAGCGAGTGAAGCCCTTAAAAATGCCGCTTAAGCGGCGTAAAAAGCCGGCAACACAACCAATGCGCGGACTGTTGCGCGGTTGTTCATGGGCGGTGGTGTTCTCTTACCATATAGAAGAGCCACCTGCTTCGTTGTGCGCTATAGAATAAAAAAAAGTTAGTTATGTATTATGCTATATATTGCTATGCCAGGTACGCAACCAACCGGGTCCAATTATGAACCCTCAGCAAACCATTGGCTCACCAACCCCGAAAAACAGATATACTAAAAACAATATTCCTTTTTTGGAATATGATAAGAATCCTTTGTCCTTCTCCTGGTTCTAAGCTATTGTCCAGTTCAACCGGTTGAGCCGTTTCTGAGTGAACAGTGTAACTAACACGACTTTGATTTATAGGAGATTATTGTGGAAGGATATGTTTATTTGAAATGAATTAGCTACTAGACGGATTTGAATAATTTCTCCTCCTTCCTCCTTCGGAAGCTACTTGTTCACTGGTGAGCTTACATTGTGATGTATTTTTGAAATTGCATATGTAACGAAATATGTAACTTATCTACAAAAATGTCTCAGCATATGATTAACAGTTGTGGTCACATTCATTCTTAAGTAAAAATATAATTTTGAAAAAGAAAAATGCCTTTGTACTTTAGTACTAATATGAAAAACAGTTTGCCGATGTCAGCATATACACATCGAGAAGATAATTTATAAGTTATACAGTTTACTTAATAAATACACATTTAGGTACAAATTAGGTTTTTTATATTAATTTTTTTTATTTGTTTATCTTTATTTTTTTTTTCTTACAAGAAACGACAGTATAGGTATGATTTTTTAAATGATTTTTTGATGACATCATACTCAGATCCAATTATTCATTACGAAGTTGAAATGAAATGAAATATTTTTTATTGAACATAAATACAAAAATGCCGCTCGTTGAATATCAAAATCAGTCCACCACAGGTTTCAAGCTAAGCCCATTGAAAAGGACGGCCGAAATAAACTCAGTGGGTATAATTTAAAATTTAAATTTAAAAAATAAATAAAATTACTTTTGGCTTGTTTTTTTAAATATGTGACTATGTGAGGTAAACGAGCATAGGCTCTCCTAGCGTAAGTTGTTACCCGACCTTGGTGGTACACTACCGGTCGCGAAGGGCTACGGTTGCGTTGCGGCTTTTTATTTAATCTAACATTTATCATTCTAGTCCAATACCTGCTCAACTCTCAGCGGAAAGTGATCGCGCTTGTGAACGGTTACTCTTTCCACTCAGACGATCGGCGAAAAGGAAAAACCCTCTGGATCTGCTCTCAGACATTGAAATATAACTGCAAATGCCGATTCGCCACAACGAAGGACCGCAGTGAGGTCGTGACGGAACCGGTGTACGGCCACACCCACGAACCGCAGAGACATTTAATCAGGAATGGAATTTATCACAAGTTGTAAAGGAGTTTTTGCCGTCAATATTAGCTGTAGTCTGATAATCTATTAAGTGTTTCGAGACCTGTTTCGCGGAGCCCTGTGAGTGCGCGGTGTCATCTCTGGCCCAAACAAAGATGCTTCTTGATTTTCTAGCTCTTTTATATATATATATATATATGACATAAAGAAATAAATAGGGAGACGCTGATCTTTTTCTACTAATAAATAAATAAACTTTCTACTACAGTAATAAAATATATTCTTTCTACAATTTTCGTCTGTCTGCCTTTTTGTTCCGGCTAACCTTTGAAACAACTGGACCGATTTAGACGGGACTTTTACTGGAGTTATACGTAAGTTGAGCTCTCTTTTATATTGTTGTTCGTATTAAATAGGGATCCGCTTATGATGGTGTCATATCGAGGTTTTAGGATTTGTAGGTTCCTAAATGCTGCGTGTTTGATTACTTAATTGGACCTCGTTCTATATTATCTTAATTATAAATTATTTTAATAGCGTTGTGAAATATATTGATTGTAATTAATACAGTCTTTTTGTTACAAATTATTTTCAACTTAGAGAGAGCCATTAGCGCATTTATTGCGCCGGCTCGTCCGAAGTGATATCACGGCACACAGAGTGCTTAAAAAATTAGGCCTTGGTTGTGTTGCCGGCGTCTGCCGCTTCAGAGATATAATTTTACAGCGCTTCGATATCGACGCTCACTCAGCGAAAAACAGTACAAGTACTGTTTCACACCGGTGGAATGAGCCTGTAGGTAGTACCACTTCGGACGAGCCGACGCAATTTATATTTATCACGGTATAGTTTCACGCGCCTCCGATATCCTCACTCACTCAGCGAAACAGTACAAGAACTCACGGTTGTCAAATAGGACTCATAGGTCTCGTTGCACCGCGGATGCGTTGCCGGCATTTGTTTATAGTTGATTAAAGTAATACTAATGGTAATCATACTTTCAGTTATGTTGGTGAAGAATAGACAGGGACGAGATTTGGCGATTGTCGATGGTTTCACATTTTACCCCAACAAACGGAACATCTCTATTCAGTGGCGCTGCACGAGGGGTATCCCCTGCAAGGCACATTTCTCCACGGACTATTCTATGAACGTGAAAAAAGGCGGGTACTTTTACCACAACCACAACCCGCCGCAGTACTTTGTCCGCGATGGACTATGTCATAAGCTGTGATGCGAAGAGTCGCCGAGAATCGGTGTATAGATGCATTAAATGCCAATGAAATTTGGTTGTTAAACGATGTTATCGGAAAACGAATTTATTTTAACTGATAGTCAATATGTGTAAAGAAATAAGTTCTATTAAATTTTGACGCGGTTAGCGTGTATAAGGTAAAGAATTTCATAAATTAATAGTCAGGAGGGTCATCTAGGATAAGTGGTGCTGCGCCCATGGACACCCCGAGCCCATACTGAGCCAAGACCAAGCTTAAATTTGGGCAACACTAGTCAAGCGTGAGTTGCGGATATCAGTACGTTGTATTATTTACAGATAATTATTTATTAGTAATTATTAAATAATGTCCGTTATTTATGTATTAACTATAAATTATTTATACATATTCCATTAAGATAAGCCGCCATAATAACATGACTGGATTACTAATATATAGTCTATAGCAATGGAAGTCCACAAAGAAGTAGATACTAATTTCCTTACATAAATCTGTATGGAATGATATCAGATTAAATTGTTGTATTTGAGAAGACTGTAAATAATAGTCTTTATTTTATTTCGTAAAAAAAGCAATTTATTAAATATAGGTGCAATAATTATTACATCATCTGCGAGTATGCTCTGACAGGGGCTCCGGAACCCAGCCCACAACTTTTGCTAATAAAGGGCAAAGATCCAACAGTAATATATAATTTAGTATTGAGAAATATTTGCCTACAGAGGATTTATTTCCATTTAAAAATTGCAATAATTTTTAGCTATAATATATTATATTATTAATATATATAATATACGCTGTAGTATAATATGTGGAATGTTGAGTACATTAGTACAATTGATAGATTATGTTCGTAAACAAAAATATGCGATTTATTAGGTTTTGTATTACACTGTCAATAAAGTTGAGCCCGGGTTCGAATCCTAGGTAAACAATAAACATTTTTTCGGCTACTGATGTCTGTAAAGAAATAGACACGGACACCGTGCACCAAATTGGTGTGAAGTTAAGTATTTTTTAATTTTTAATAAATATTTCAAAATTTAAAAGGTTTTATTGCAATCTGGCAGCAATTTTTTTTATTGGGACAGGTAGGTACGCTCTTTTTTTGATCCGATGCCTATAAACTCAGGAGAAGAGTTGCCTCCTAAGTGTTTCTAGTATTGAATACAATTTTATGATTGCAGTGGTGCTGTGCCAATCGGAGAACGGAAAGGAGATAGCACTGTACCGTGGGTATACATACAATAGGAACAGTGTGTATCCGAACAAATGGCGTTGCCGAACGAACGCTTACTGTCGCGGTCGGCTAACAACGGACGACAACGGTCGTTTGATACACGTGACGGCTGTCCATAAACACCCGAGAGGCACTTACTCCATGGTCAATGGAGTTCTTTATAAAATATAAATCTTTGAAACTAGAAACAACACCCTAAGCCGTTTTCATCCGAGGGCGAGCCACGCTGACGCATTTATTGGACCGGGTTGTCTGAAGCGACAGCACGGCCTCACAGAATACTCAGTTTGAAATGGTAACATTGTTCTCTCACAGTGTGAAGAAGACACTCGCCTGGCCAATACCAAGCAGTTCAAATCCAAATAGCATTAAAAGTTGTGATTTTTTTTGGGAATTAACCCGACACCCAAGACGTCATTGTAGCCTAAAAAGCCTTCAAAACAATTCGACAGGAGCTTATCAATTATATATGTATTTTTTACTTTTTCTCTCCTGATTCCCAATACAATTATAGACCTCCGAGTATTCAATAGATATATTGCGTACTTACCCTTGCGTTAGTTAAAAAAATATTTTTTATAGCTAAAATATCAAAAATTAGTCAAATATTTATTGTATAGTGAAGTTAATGTACAATATTTATAAATTTAATAGTGAGTCAACTAAGTCAAGTCACATTGATGTGTGATTTATATAAAATGGCTATTATTCTCCGTCTTAGCCGATAATGTAGTTACCGCATTGTTTGAAGTAAATATTTATTACAAAGGTAAATTTCTTTCTAACCCTACCTTTTTTATTATATATAAATTGGGAGCCATATGGCAGGTGGCTTATCTAGGAAACATGGTCCTCTACCCATGGGCACCCGCTGCGGGTGCGGGTTCATAAAAAACGGAGTTTTTATGGCGCACACGACTACTGTGTGAAACTAGCTACCTGCAGACGTATATACAAACTAATACGACTTGGGGGAAAAAGCGTACCTATCCCTGAAAGGCCAGCATCGCCAACGTGGCCAAGTAAGTACGGGTGTCCATCTTCGGAGGTCTGCTTATCCTTAATGCGCCTTATGCTCCTTTGCTACGGTTTTCATAAAAAAACAGCCACCGATATCCTCACTCATTCAGCGAAACACGGTATAAGTACTATTTCACACTGGTATTCTATCAGACGGTGGTTTCACTTCGACCGAGCCATCGTGAGTCAGCATATGATCCCTGAGCCCTAGCCTCCTCGTATATCATATAGGAATCTTTGAGTTGTGCATAAAAACCCAAATTTATAAGAAACTTTTTCTATACCAGTAAAACTCCATTTTGCGAAATAATCATATAAGTTGATTCCATTAATTACATTGAATAAAATTATTTAACTTTGAGCAGCTCTGTAAGACATTGACAGACCCGTTGTTTATTGCCTGCTATCTGTTTTGAATCGTAATGTTGTTCCAGCGATACTGGCGGTGGGCTCGAAAGGGAAGGAGCAGTTGTTCTTAGATGGCTATAAGTTCTACAAACGTAGCGATGGAAGTCAGAAAATCCGTTGGTGCTGCACCAGGCGGTCGTGTCGGGCGACTGTTTACAGCATCGGACATTGCATTGTTAAGTACTCGAATACGCATTCACATGATTAGTGTACCTACAGAATAAAGTTTCCAGGGAACTTTATGACTCGACATCGAATTGTACTCAAAAAAAGTAACAAAGGCACTCGACTACCGCGGTGAAGGCTTTCCTCAAGCAATCAAGCAATTATTCTTATTTATTTATGAATAATATCTCTCTTTGACATTAATTCAAGTTAGGCTATGTGCGTGGTGCTCGATTAGATTTTATATTTTTTATTCCAGAGCAACGTGTAGATGGGTACCCTATATGGTAAGAGAACACTGCCGCCCATCAAATCTGCGTCCGCTGCTACAGTCCGCGCATGGTTGTGTTGCCGGATTTTTGCGCCGTTTAAAAGGCCGGCAACAAAACCAAAGTGCGGATCTCTAGAAAAAACAGGCTCATTTAGACGTATATGCGGTCTTCCGTTTAAGAACACTCAACGATGCTTTAGTCGCGGGTGCATCGTCGGCCTTAAATACACTTGTAGAATTGTGTACTATTTGTTGTTAGATTTTGTAAAATAGTTTTGTTTAATTATGAGTGATCTCTAACTTTTATCAGTTTTTTAGATGAATTTTCTTTGATATTACAGTGCATTGCTTGACATACAATGATCATTTAAAGAAAAAAATTAAATTTGAGGTCTAAGACTGTATTAATATTAAAAATAAATATTGATATAGTTTCGTATGAATGAAAAATGAAAATCATTGTCAGTAAAATGAATTTTGTCACTTTTTTGTGACTTTTGTATATTGTTATATGATTGGCTACTCGCTGTTGGTGAGAGCTTCTTTTGAGCATTTTGTACCTTTGAGGACATTTCTTAAATTTCATAGACCACTTTCAAAACTTTTGGATCCGGTGGGCCATCTGTAAATATTTTTTTTGTGGTGTAGCCGACAACAGAGCCCGTGTGTCTTCTATATCTATATGGTAAGAGAATATCGCCGCACAACACCAATCGCGTCACAGTTCACGCATTGGTTGTATTGGCGGCTGCTTGCGTCACTTAAGGGGCATTTTTAAGGGCCTCCTTTTCTGACAAATACTGGTCACGGGCCGCAGTTTGACGACCATGGGTCTAACTCGACTAGTATGGGGAAGTGAATTGTCTTCAAGTGGTAGTTGTATTCCAAGCGGCGTAAAAGTACTAGTTGTTGTTTTAACTCCGTAGCAATGTGGTCATTTGTTTTATTTGACTGTAATCTATTAATAATTATGTACAAATAATGTTTTAAATAAAAAATCAATTTATTTTTATTATCGCTTTGTTTATTTATAGTCCCTCACACGAATTTAACCGAATATAATTCCTAATCGTACGTTTGTATCACTAATATCGGGCTGTTTTAATATAAAGCTGAAAAGTTTGTTTGACGTTATATGTAGATGTATTAAGATTTTCCTTTTGTGTATGTGGTCAGAGGCAGCGTAAGGCGTAGGTGACGTGGGCTGCCGAAACCTCGGGCCTTGTGGCTCAAGGTTTTTTATGTATGTTTTTATGTATTTTTATGTAATGCTTCAAAGCGAGAAAAATCAAAAATATTTATGCTTTTCTTTGTTAATAATGAACTTTGTATTTTTATGAATGACAACTTGACAGTGTTAATCGTTTTGTTTTTTTTTCATTTCATAAAATCCATCTTCAGATCACCCACAAACCATAAACGAGAGATATCCGGTTCGAATTCCGGCCCAGAAAATTATAATTTGATTTATAATTTATTCAGTCTCTGGAAGGGCATGACAGTGGCCGGGTGACTGTCTTAGTAATAATGTCTTAGTATCGTACCCGTGGGAGAGCCATGCTTAAGCATATGCTGACGCACTTATTGGGCCGGCTCGTCCGAAAAAATACCACAGGCTCACAGAATACTCAGTGTGAAACGGTACTTGTACTGTGTTTCGCAGAGTGGGTGAGGACATCGGAGGCCCTTAAAAGTACCCTTTAAAGTGTTCTCTTACCATATAGGAGACCCACTTTCTCCTTCCGCTACAGAATAACAAATGTACCGTGCCCACATGCAATGTATGTCTTGCCACTGTTTCTGGCGGGATATACAAGCGAGCTATCCTTATTAAACTTAACTTTATTCTGCGTATTATTCTTTGTTATTTTCATTATATTGTTTATTGTAGAGCCAATATTTTTCGTTAACCAATTTGGAAATAAGCAAATGCTACTCGACGGGTCCTTGTTTCGCATAAACACTGCGTCATCGTTAACCGGGAACATTCGTTGGATATGCTCCTCCCATCGGCATTTCGGATGCGAAGCAGAGGTTCATACTGTGCGGAATGCTGTCATCTATAAGGCCAATGAACACACCTATTCACCTTAAGGATTCTTCTTATGAGTTATGGCGGCATTGGAATGAGGACGTAGTGAATTTTCTTCTCTGAAAACTGTATTTTCCTAGTTTGATGTGTAAATTATTGAGTTTTAAGCATTTAAGTTATTCAAATTAAATAAATAATGTTAACAAAATAGTAAAACTTTTCGTTTATACATTTAAAAAAAACTAAAACATGGGTTACCCACAGGTGTGGAGTCCCCACCGGGTCATTGTCAAGTATTTTCAAACTCTGATTAATTTATAATTGTTTTATTCGGACCAAAAAACGAACCCGATATCTCTCGCTTCGTAGTAGGTCTATAAGACAACACAGCTACGAGGCTCTTCAAAGTGTTTAAAGTAATTTCATTATTTTATTTGAGATCAAAAATTCCAAAGGTGACTGAAATTTGTTTCCACAGAGTTCAGAACGCGTATGTTCAACGGTGGCCATTACCTGAAGAATAAGAAGGGAAACGTGAAAAATGTGAGAAAGAGCTGCAGGCACTGTTACAAGCACCACGTGACGGTCTTGGGAAGGGTAGAGGCTCGGAATCGGATACGAAAAGTGGTAACATTCTGCCCGGTGTGCCCGGAAGAACCGTTTCTATGCAGTGACTGCTTCCTTAGAACTCATAAGGAGTATTTCATTTAACATTTGGTCGGTTTGTCGTCGGAATTGTGTTTTTTTTATAAAAAATTGAAAGTTAAACTGTCACCTTCCGCTCCTTGATGGGTCGCAGGTGTGTTAGCGGCCTTTTAAATGTTTTAAATGGATTGTGTTCCTTAGTTAATTTATCCTCATAAGTACGGAAGGTTTTAAGCTGTTTTACCTAAAGTATTATCAATAAAAAAATATTAGTATGAGTTATTTGTATTAACCTATAGTGCTAATCTAAACAAAATATCTCCCGTCACCCGTGCTGACGCATATGCTGAAGTATTAACTGGGTCAGTTAGTCCGAAGTGATACCACAGGCTCACAGAATACTCAGCGTGAAATCGTACTATTTTTCGCTGATTACGGATTGTTGCGCAGTTGACAATGGGTGGCGGTGTTCACTTACCATACCAAAAAAGTTAGAAAATCTATACTGTTCCTCCTTTTATTTCAGTTACGTATATGATGTCTCGACGTGGTAAGCGCCTGCTTTGTATAGGTGGGTACAAATTCCGGGTTCATCGAGTTAACAATACCACCACCAGATGGGTGTGCTCTACCCATTGCACCAAGAAGTGTCCGGCGGCAGTTCACACGTCGAAAGACAAAATACTAAAGATTAACAACAAGCATACCCATTAGTGAGACCTGATCATCATCATCAGCCCATCTAAATCCACTGCTGGACATAGGCCTCCCCCAAAGACGCCCACCTGCCGCGATCTTGAGCGATCTGGATCCAGCGGTTGCCCGCGACTTTCGTTAGATCGTCTTTCCATCGTGTGGCGGGACGTC
>DWCF01005076.1:0-14975 GCA_018230265.1 Delias oraia
TTTCCCAATTTCCGAAAAAGTTTTTAATTCATTATTTCTGATAAACTTGGAATAAATAAATTTGGAAATAAATTTGGAATGATCTTGTGGAATTTTATTTTGATTTGCATATTCAAAATTAACTTTTATAAGGCTGCCAATGATTTTTTAGATTTTCAAACGACTCTTGGGCATTTAATAATATTAATTTATTTATTAATGTAATTAAAATTACCTACCTACACTAAAATAAACTAAATTTGATTTGTATGATGAACACAGACTTCAAATCAAATTTGAAATGATATTTCTTTGATCCATTTGAGCCAACTGTGGTGTCTAGTGTTGGCCAAATGTAAGACGTAGCCAGTCTTGATCTTGCGTAAATACCTCTATTAGACCTGGTCTTGGTATTGCGCTCCCAGTCTTAATCTTGCTCTTGCAGCAAGTCTTGCAAGTCTTGAAACCTATTAGACAATATTAAAGTTTCCTTCAGACCTTAGTAAAACCCATCAGAACAGGAATATTTTGCCTCGAATTAGCATAGCCATAAAAGACCAACCAGATTTATATATTTCTATAGATTTAATGAGAAAACCCAAAAATTACTGCCAAAAAAGCTGCAAGACGCGCGACGCTTAACATCTTGCTCGAATTTTACACGCTCAGTCTTGATATTGCTAAAATTTGGCGGTATTCGTCTTGGTCTCGCATTTGGGCGACACTAGTGGTGACCATGGGCGGTATTCTCTTACCATATAGACCCACCTGCTGAACCATCTACCGTAGAGTTCATATAATCCGTTAGGTATATCAAAGCTGCTTTTAAAAAGAAAAGAGGTCGGTAAACACTTTATCGACTCGAAGAGCGGTATTCACTTAAATCACTGACAATAACCGAACTGCGATTTGAATTTGGAATTGTCGCGTTCCTTTTTTGAATTTATTTTCGGAATCTATGGAGCTGTGTTTATGGTTGAAAAAATATAAGATTCAACGATAATAGAGGAGTCTTCTGTATGGTAAGAGAACACCGCCCGTGGACAGCCGCGCCACACGCCGCGCGTGCTGTGTTGCTGGCTGTCAACGCCGCTTGAGCTGTGTAATGACGGTGGTACTCACTCAGCGAAACATACTACAAGTACCGTTTCAAGTACAACCGTTTTACGTATTGTGTGCCCAATTAGTGCGTCCGCATATGCGTCAGCATACCTCGCACACGGGTGTGACACTCGCCCGGCCACTGTCAAGCTCTTCCAGAGACCGAATAAATTCAATTGTCCGGACTAATATTCGTATCCGATACCTCTCGCTTCATGGTAACTGTGAAACTGTACTTGTACTGTTTTCGATGAGTGAGTGAGGATATCAGAGGCCCTTAAAAGTGACGCTTGAGTGTCGTAAAAAGCCGATAACACAACAAATGAGCTGACTTTTGAGGGCTTGTCTACGGGCGGCGGTGTTCTCTAACCACATAAGAGACCCACCAGCTCCGTTCTCCACTATATCTACTATAAAAAAATAATTGATAAAAATATTTATGTCAACTGTACCATAGCCGTTCGAAAAATGTTATTAAATCATTTAAAAATAATAATAATAATAATATTTTGTATTATTTGCATTTACACGTGTGTAAATTGACCCCAGACACTGTTTCAACAGAGCCTGGCATTGGGACGGTTGAAAAAAATGACCATTTTTTTTTTAAATTTGATTTTACACACAAAACGACTTAGTAGGCCTTATATGGGTCTCTTATAGTACCGATATTGTAAACGTTAAAGTTTGTATGCATGGATGTTTTTTCCTCTTTCACGCAAAAAGATGAGGCGTGATCGTTGCCGGCCTATTACTAAAAAAAAATCTTCAAATTCAGTAATAAAACAAGTAGAGTTGTTGCGTTGCCGGCCTATAACTAAAAGGAATTACAATAATTACGGCATAGATAATAGACATGTATTGAATTTAAATAAATACAAACACTCCTCGAAGCCACTGTTCCAATTTCAAATTTCGGTAGAACATCGCGCGGCCAACTGCCATTGCTCCGTTTTGAAAAAGGAACACTTTTATTAAAATTATTATATCGCTCCTCATTCTTGGAAATTACTTTTTATTTCTATATAAAGAAAAATATATTTGCATGATCGTTAAGCCGTTTTCACGCATGAGAGTCATGCTGAAGCACATGCTGATGCACTAATTGGCCGTGGAACGGTGCCTGTACTGTGTTTAGCTTGTGAGTGAGGATATCAGAGGCTCTTAAAAGTGCTGTATAAGCGGCGTAAAAAGCCGGCAACACAACCAATGCGCGACTATGGCGCGGTTGTTCTTGGGCGGCGGTGTTCTCTTACCATAGAATAAACTTACTATGAAAGAAATATACGCTAATCGCGAAGGCAGAGTGATCATAGACAAGTTGATCATAGACAAATTGATCATAGACAAATTGATCATAGACAAATTGATCATAGACAAGTTGATCATAGACAAATTGATCATAGACAAGGGCACAAACAAGACTAGTGTTTTAAATGCGCGCGCCAACTGACATCCGTAAAAATTGCCGCAATTAAATACAACGAGAAGCGTCGTTCCAAATTCAAAAATTCCAAATCCGAACAATGGCCCATTAGGGCGCTTAGATAAGCATCGTTCCATTTTTGAACGTTCAATTTTTTAGTGAATAGATAACTACCTACCATTTTTAAATTGCCAACGGATTTTGAAAATGTATTTAAACAAGATTCACGAGCCGACGCGCGTTTTTTTGAATTGTTTTAAATAAATTTGAATTCGCATTTGAAATTCAAAAAAAAATTATTATAACCGGACTCGTATTCGAACCCGATACCACACTTATAAAACCACTTGGCCACGTCGCGCTCCTATTTGTACATAAACCTCCTCAATGATAATTTCTCATCCGTCGACAATTAAATCGAAAATGTCAAGCCTCTATTGTGAAAAAAAAGCGTTCTCACGCGAAGGACACGTTCCTGCGATTTAAAAAGTCAATTTCGAATTTGGAACGCGCCTTGGTGCGAAACGACCACACACGGCGGTTCGCGACTGTGACAGCGTCTAAGCGAAAAAATAAAAACTACGCCAGTGGTATTAACTAACACGACGTTAGGGGTAGCGGCTTCGATTCTTTTACCATACAAGACACCCAACTGGTCTGTATGGTAAGGGACCACCGCCGCCCATCACTCTACACGTCACATCCGCGCATGCTGTGTTGCTGGCTTTTTACGCCGCCAAAGCGGTATTTTTAAAGCGTCAGCTTTGCTTCAACTTGGCCTTCCCACGGGTGAATACTATTATAGACTCTTCGTTGTCCAGGATAACCACGCTACAGTCCGCGGTTATGTTGTCGGCTTTTTACGCCGCTTAAGTGAAACACGATAGCTACAAACTACACGCTGAGTAGAGCCATGCTGAAGCATATGCTGACGCACTAATTGTGCCGGCAGGTTACGTGATAGCACGGGCTTGCAGAAACTCAGCGTGAAACGGTACTTGTACTGCTCAAATACCGCTAGAGCGGCGTAAAAAGCCAGCATCACAGCATACGTGGAGTGTGGCGCGGTTGGTGATGGGCGTTCTCTTACCATATAGGAGACACACTTGCTCCGTTCTCCGCTATACAATAAAAATTAAAATAGCCCTTTTAGGATAATCGATTCTCCGCCCATGGGCAGTCCAGTCCTTGCAGAGCAACGAGTGCGTTGCCGGGGAAGCTCTTAACAGGAATTAGTATTTATAGTAATGAGCGATTATCTTAAAAGAAATGATTAAAACTATGTGAAGGATTATTCTGGTATTTATCAATAAACTCAAAGATGTACTTAGTTGAGAGCTTCATGAAGCGAGAGGTAACGGGTTCGAATCCCGGTCCGGACAGTTGTAATTTATTCGGTCTGTAAGGGCTTGACAGTGGCCGGGCGAGTGTCTTAATACTGTCGCGCCCGACAGAGCCATGCTGAAGATTCTTAGCTGAGTTTTAAGGAGTCTACCATGAAGCGAGAGGTGTCGGGTTCAAATCCCGGTCCGGACATTTATAATTTAATTTATTCGGTCTTTACGGGCTCGACAATGGCCGGGCGTAAGTTTTTGATGCCTTTTCTTAGGATATATAATTTATAGTTTTAGTCATTTACTTATCAGTGGTTCGCGGACCCTCGGGGGTCTGTAAGTATTTGTATGGGAGACCATACATCATCATCGTCAGCCTATCAAGTCCACTGCTGGACATAGGCCTCTTCCAAGGACGCCCACCTGTTACGATCTTGATGTGATCCTGATGACAACTTCATGAGATCGTCTTTCCATCACGTGGCGTACGGGCCATGCATAAATCTGTTTTTTTTAGTTATATTTTATAGTAAAGCGGAGAACAAAGCAGGTGGGTCTCCTATATGGTAAGAGTCACAGTCCGCGCGGGCTGTGTTGCTGGCTTTTTACGCCGCTTAAGCGCCATTTTTAAGTTATACTTCAATCACTGCGAAATATAGTTCACGTAGCGTTTCACGCTGAGTATTCTATGAGCCTGTGACTTTACGCCCGCATATGCTTCAGCATGACTCTGTCGGGTGCGACAGTATGAAGACACTCGCCCGGCCACTGTCAAACCCTTACAGACCGAATAATGTATAATTGTCAGGACCGGGATTCGAACCCGACACCTCTCGCTTCATGTTACTTTTAAAAGACGTATATTGTGTTGCCGGCTTTTTACGCAGCTTAAGAAGTATTTTTTTCATTTCTATCATTTCACGCTGCGTATTCTATGCCTGACGTCGTACGACGGAACAATTAATTCGTCCGCATATGCTTCAGCATGGCTCTCTCATGTCTCTGGCTGATTGGTATTCGCTAGAATAATATATATTTTAACAGAGATGCCAGAATAACCATGCACCCGAGTTCTTTTTAATGAAGCTACTTTATATAAAGACATAATTTACGAAGTCAAGCATCTGAAGACAGTTGCAGACATTGTGATGGGTCATTGAAATACCTGTGGTAAACAGAATGAAGTATTTATTTTTTATCAAAAATCGTAGTGGCGCCGCCCATGGACTATGTAACAGCCCTAAAAGGGGCAGGTGTTCTATCCTTACCAGCAAGACATTTTTATTCTATGAACAACGGAGCAGGTGGAGCTCCTATATGGTAAGAGAACACCCATCACCAACGACACAGACCGCGCATGGTGCTGAAGGCTTTTTATGCTTGAGCGTCACTTTTAAGGGGCTCCGATATCATCACTCACTCAGTGAAAGTAATTTCACGCTGAGTATTCTGTGATATCACTGCGAACGAAACGGCGCAATTAGTGCATCCGCATATGCTTCAGCATGGCTCTGTCGGGTGCAGTGCTAAGACACACGCTCGGCCACTGTCAAGACCTTTTACGACCGAATAAATTGTCTGAACCGGGACTCGAACGCAATATTTCTCGTTTAATTGTATCTCTATAAATTGTTTAATAATATATTATGTTATATATTCAAAAATATCCCCCAAAAATTATAAAACACATGTCTTTGGAATAAACTGAAAAAAAAATGAATTTATTACCGGAAGCTTTAGTTGCCGCGCCTGATCTGAATAGAAATGGCGGCATTATCTTTACAACTGTCATTGTTTATGCTCAAAGGGTCTGTTATCTGTGGTGCGAAACGTCACAGTGACATTTCAAAATGGCGGGATTAGTTTAATCCCATTATTATATCATCTGTGTGGTTATTGATACAACAATAACGCGGGATCCCTGATATATGATGATATTGCTGGGAACGGAGTAAAAAATCCGGCAACGCACTCGTGGCTGTGCAAGGGTTAGTACAAGGGTGTAACAGTAGTACACCCAAGCCTCTACTAAGCCTCTACTTTGTTAGTTATAGGTAAAATGATTTTTGATGGTGAAGCTGGTAAACAAAGCCCGTGTGAGAGTCGACGCATATGCGGACGCATTAATTGGACCCGATCACTCGAAGTGATATCGGGCACACAGAATACTCAGCGTGAAACTCGCAGAGTGCGTGTCGGAGGCCCTTAAAAAATGTCGCTTAAGTGGCGTATAAAGTCGGCAACACAACCAGTGAACTGATTGTGGCGCGGTTATGTATGGGTGGCGGTGTTCCCTTACAAGAGACCCAACTTCTCCGTTGTCCGCTATAACTACTTAAAATTTGTTAGATCCTTGCCGTGATACGCCGGCTTGTGGGCTTCCCCATATCGTGGTGTCGTATGTGGCGACTGAGGGACAAACCGGAGGGCGGGCTGCGACGTCCACCAGCCCTCCGCCCACTAATAAACCCAACTGCGACCGCCAACCCACCCGCCAAGCGTGGCGATTGTGGCAAATACCATTCCATTGAAATGAGATCCAAAGTCGAGCCCTGAATCCAGCAGTGGACGTCCTACGGCTGATATTATGATGTTTTTTATAGTATAGCGGAAAACGGATCAGTTGGATCTCCTGTACAGTATGAGAACACCACCGTTCATGAACAACTGCGACACAGCCCGCTGTGTTGCTGGCTTTTTACGCCACTTAAGCGGCATTTTTATGGGCCTCCGATATCCTCACTCTGCGTAGTACAAGTTTCACGCTGAGCATTCTGTGAGCCCGTGCTATCACGTAACGAACCGGCCCAATAGTGCGACAGCATATGCTTCAGCATGGCTCTCCCACGGGTGAAAGATGAATAAAGCTAATACTTTATTAAATTAAGCTTTAAAGCAATTTTAGCTTGACTTTATAATTTCACTTTGTTCCTTTCCACGAGGGTTTATAATTTTTTTATGGTACCTATGACGTACAACGGAGCAGATGGGTCTCCTGTATGGTAAGAGAACACCGCCCATCACCAACCGCGACACAGCCCGCACTGTTTGCTGGCTTTTTACCAAATAAATTAAATTTAAGCAGCATTGAAATACAACTACAATTTCACGCTAAGTATTCTGTAAGCCCGTGACACCACGGATCAAATGCTGCAATTAGTGTGATGCATATGCAATAGCATGGCTCTCCCACGGGTGTATATTTAACTACAAGAAAAGACCCATACACAAAATACTAAGGTGAAACGGTACTAGTACTGTTTCGCTGAGTGAGGATATCGGAGTTCCTTTAAGTTCCGCTTAAGCGGTGTAAAAAGCCGGCAACACACAGCGCGGACTGTAGCGCGGTTGTCCATGGCCGCTGTTCTCTTACCATATACGAGACCCACTTGTTAGGCCTCCCCACTGTTGGACATAGACCTCCCCCTTGGACTTCCATGAATACCTATCGGGGGCGATATGCATCCAGCGTCTTCCGGCGGCATTTTCAAGATCGTCTGTCCACTCTAAGACTTTCCGGCCCCATCGGCCATCCGGGGTATAATATAAAAAAATGATCACTTATCCGATTAAACAGCCAACCCTGGACAACAAAAAAGGTTCTATAGAGATAATTTCCAAAGAGTATTTGTACCTTTTTATAGCACCTCGGCAAGAGACCTCTGTGCAGTGCCGCGTTCGTTGTCGCTGACGACATGACTTCGCTATTGCGAAAGGCGAACGAGGGCTAGAAAAAATGATGCAGTTGAAAGGAGCGGGGCAAAAACCATTCCTTTGATACGCAAGAGCAGAGCTTCCCAAACTAGAAATGTTTTCACGGACCTCTAGTGTCTAGGGTGTCAAATTGACACCTTTCATAGACCTCTAGGAAATGCATTTATAGTTAACCTAGGAAATCAATTAGGTACAGCTTTCACAGACCTCTAGGAAATGCATTTATAGTCTACAGACCTCTAGGAAATGCATTTATAGATAACCCCTAGGGAATCAATTAGGTACAGCTTTCACGGAGCTCTAGGAAATGGGATTTTAGCTGAGGGAGAGGCTCGTCCGAAGCGATACCCAGTGCTTACCGAAAATGTACTTTTAGCGTTCGCAGAGTGAGTGAGCATATCGGAGGTCCTTGAAGTGCCGCTTACGTGGTGTAAGAAGCCAGCAGCCCGCGCGGATTATGGCGCAATTTGTGATGGGCGGCTACCATACAGGAGACCCACCTTTTGTCCGCTATATATAAAAAAGTCTTAGCGTAGTTTGGGAATCACTGCCCTAAGGTATTGGCTCTACAGCGTTGTTTTGAAAATATTTTGACATTAATAGTTTAGTATTGTGATCGGTGTGACAGATAGATCATTTAATGGGCTTTCTACAATTGTATTGCGGTAAGGATTTTTGAAGTGCGGCGTAAATCCTCACCCGTGGGAGAGCCATGATGATGCATGTTACGTGATACCTGGCTCACGTAATCAGCGTAAAACGGTACTCGTGATGTTTGGCAGTGAGTGAGGATATGAGAGGCACTTAAAAGCGCTTAAGCGGTGTAAAAAGCCGGCAACACAACCAATGCGTGGACTATGACACGGTGTTTATGGGCGGTAGTGTTCTCTTAAGTTGGAGACCGTCTTATATCGTACCTGCTCCATTGTACGCTGTAGAATATATATTTATTTATTTTAAAAGCTTTTACGGCTTGTACGTCTTTAGAATCTTAGTTTTTTTATAATATTTACTTGAGTTTTACTGACTACTTTCACTGATAATTTATAGTAAAGCGGACAACGGAACAGGTGGGTCGAGATGGAATGGTAAGAGAACACCGCACATGGTCGACCGCGCCACAGTTCACCAACTGCCAGCATTTTTTACCGTTTCAGTCCCTCGTTGTATTACCGACAAGAACTAATCATTTATTCATTTATTTATTTTCAAAGGCTTTTACGGCTGTTGTAGTCCTATAGAACCTACCTCATTTTTTTTAATATTTCACTTGAGTTTCAATGTCTTATTTCATCACATTTCACGACTTTTTTTATGGTATAGCGGACAACGAAGCAATTGGATCTTTCATAAGATAAAAGAACACTGCACATGGACAACCGCGGCACAATTCAGGCTATGTTGCCGGCTTTTTTACACCGCTTCAGCTGTTTAATTTATATCACTTCACTGTAATAATATATTTATACAGTTTAAACACCAAACTACACTATATTTATATAAAAAAACCTCGATTATAAACAGATCTTATCAAATAATTCAAAGCAAGTACTAAATTTGCCGCCAAAAGTGACATTTCACGCGACCACAGACACAAATGCTTATCTGGTTGATGGTAATCTATGCTCCGCCTTAATCCGGATCACACTTGGCCTTGCTCTATAATCTATGAATGTCAATTGTCAAATCGAATTAACAATGGAGTTTGCTCCGCGCGAGTTATTTGTAAATGGTTTCACAAGATTTGTATCTTGTAATTGATTTGTGTATCTTGACTTTTAAATTCACAATGGTACATCTGTAATGGTATTTGGGATTTTTTACTTAAATGGGATCCTTTTTTCCATATATTTGTTGTTCTTTTCTGCCTTTTTCTTCTGTATTACGAATATTTATTGATACGCTGAGTATTGGGCTTGGAAGTGATACCGCGGGCTCATACAATCTACATATTGTTCTTCACTGAGGGAGTGATATATGTTTCGGATAACACAGCTTAAGCGGCGTGAAAGGCAAGCAACACAGCATGCGAGTGTGCTGCGGTTGTCCATGAGCGACGGTGTTCTCTTACCATACAGGAGATCAACCTGCTCCGTTGTCCGCTATACTATAAAAAATTAAATCTGCGTAAAATAATCATTAATTTATTTATTGATACAATAGAAATATCACAAAACTTACGCTGTAACACATTATATATGTTACAATTTAATGCCGACATCGCACCCGCGTCACAACTGTGGCTAAGTATAGTAACTGTAAGGCTAGATACCAGTCCGCTTGCTGTGTTGCCGGCTTTTTATGTCGCATAAGCGGTAATTTCTCGAATTTAACCTCACTCATACACGAAACTTCACAAATACATACCGTTCCATGCTAAGTATTATGTAAGCCGGTGGTACCTATAACTTTTTTTATTCTATAGCGGACAACGGCGCAGGTGAGTCTTCTTTATGGTAAGAATGCCGCCGCCCATGAACAACCGCGACAAAGTCCCGTGCGGGCTTTTTACGCCACTTGAGCGGCATTAATCAGCGAAACACTACAAGTACCGTTTCAAGCTTAGTAAACTGACTTCGGACGAGCCGGACCAATTAGTGCGTCCACAGAATGGCTCTACCACGGGCGAGACAGTCGCCCGGCCACCGGCAAGCCCTTCCAAAGACCAAATTATGGTCGCGGTCACGTAATAAGTAGGTACATACGTGACGCCATATGACAGAGCAGTTAGTCTCATTTCTGCAAATAAAAGCACAGTCCATAATTGTGGTCACTCTGTGGTCAGCAGCTGACCCTTTTCGGGAACGCGGGAAACGTGACAGCTGTCAGTTTTCTTTTTTTGTGTCGGCGGTCAGTCGCATCCGGCAGAGCTGTTTCGCCACACCGCCGACAATAGAGATTTGTTTATTGCGACGCCATTTTTTTTATAATGCCATCAATGAAATGGAGGATTTTTTTTAAATTTACGCCATTTTGTGGGTTTTGTTGTAGATTTTCAATATGTTTTGAGTTTTGTATGTGGTGTTGTATCCAGGGTAGCGGGTTCGATATCGGATGAAAGTCAATTTTTAATTATTTATATAGATATATGTATTGAATATAAAAGTAGTGTTGCCCAAATGCAAGACTTAAGCCAGTCTTGGTCTTGCGCCATAGACCTGCTACTGGTCTTGCTCTTGCAGCAAGAGTCTTGCACCTATTCATGTTAAAGTTTACTTTAAATCTAAGAAAAAAACCCATCAGAATAGGGCATTTTGATCTTGAATTAGCAAAGCCATAGTAGACCAACCAGATTTATGAATGACTAAAGATTTAATGAGATATCCCAAAAATTAATGCCAAAAAAAGCTGCAAGACGCGCGAGTCTTGTCCGTGCTCAAGTCTTACGGTCAGTCTTGCTTGCTAAAAATAGGCGGTCTCGGTCTTGGTCTTGCATTTGTCATCATTTAGTCCAACCTTATACGTGACTGTTTCGCTGAGTGAGTGAGGATTGTGGCTTATAAAAATGCCGCTTAAGTTGCGTAAAAATCAGGCAAGGCCAGTGGCCTGTGGCGCGGTTGGTGATGGGCGGTTCTCTTAACATATAGGCGACCAACCTGCTCCGTTCTCCGCCACATTCAATAAAACAGTCAAAGGGACGAATATTTGAGACATTGTTAAGTAAAAGGTTTATAAGTAATAGTATTATTGTTATAATTAATTTACACTAACACTTACACAAACACTTAATCAGAGCCTCGCCCATTGTTCAGTCATGTAACAGATCAGTACATCAATAGAATAAACAGAGAACCCTCTTTTTATGTTCCATATGTGGGACAAGTCATGCGCTGCGAATACCATACACTATAGAACAAAATACTTTACTACGATTTTGTAGAGCATTTAATTGTGTACAAAAAATGCCTTCACAGCATATGCCTAACTGTCATAGTTACGTCACAATGTTTAAAAAGATAAAAAGCAGTGATATTTTCATACCAATACGACTGTAGACCTTCAAGAACAGAGGGTACGCATTGCTTAAAGATCGGCAACGCACCTGCTCTGCAGGGGCTGGAGTGTCGATAGGTGGGGTCAGCTTGACCTAGGTGTCCTAGGTAACTAAAGCGAGAGGTATCGGGTTCGAATCCCGGTCCCAATCATAATTTATTCCGTCTGGAAGGGCTTGACCGTGGCCGGGCGAGTGTCTTAATACTGTCGCACCCGACAGAGCCATGCTGAAGTACGCTTTTATAGACAGAATACTCAGCGTGAAACGGTACCTATCTGTAATGTTTCAATGGGTGTATATTTGAACGCGTGAGAGAGGCATGCGGAAGCATATGCTGACGCATTAATTGGTCCGGCTAGTCCGAAGTGATACTAGCCTCACAGAAAACACAGCGTGAAACGGTACTTGAGCTGTGTTACGCAGAGTGCGACCATTAAAAGTGACGCTTAAGCGGCGTTAAAAGTCGGCAATATCTTCGCGGACTGTAGCGTTGCCCATGGGCGGTGTTGCATACCATATAGGAGACCCACCTGCTCCGTTGTCCGCTATACCATAAATAAATAAATCCTATCACTTGGGGTAGAAACAAACTCCATTAAATATTATTGTGCTGCGAAGTGTAATTGATTATGCCTCATACCCTCACATAGAGAGGGCTTATCAAATGCTTACCTCCCTCCGTGGGAGAGCCATGCTGGAGATACAGTTGGTACAGCTCGTGGTAATACTCCCACAGAACCAGTGTTAAGTTGTTCTAGACTTTTGTATACTTTAGCGGAGAATTGACCGGATGGGTGTCCTATATGGTAAGAGAACACCGTCCATGGACATCAGCGCCACAGTCCGCGCTTCGGTATTGTTGCCGGCTTTTTTTAAATGCTAATTCAGTGGCGTTAATAGCAGTGGCAACACAATCAATCCAGAATCTGTGGCGCGCTTGTCCATGTGCGGCGGTTCTCTTACCATATAGGACACCCATCTCCCCCTTTATCCGCTATACTATAAAAAATACATTTCTGGAGGGGTTTTCATCACAACCAACTTTCAATTGCTTACGCGGTACAACGAGACGACACAAAGAAATTGGCACAATTGCCCATGGGCGTTATTTGTGCCTACCTACAATAAAAGCCTTAACAAGCCGCAGACGGTATCAGGGCGCATCCGAGTGTTGGGAGTGAAAATAAATTAAATATTTACATAGAAAAAGCGACAGCAAGCAACTTGAACAGTTGTTCAGCCATTGTTGTCCAGTTTGTACGAATTCAATGGGATAAGGCGCGGCGTTCACTGAACAGTGATCTTTTACGAAGCGAACAAAAGCCCATGGGCGCGCGATGCTCATACATCGGTTGGTTTCTGAGAGCCTCCAAGCTAAATGGTTCAAATCCCGGTCCTGACTATTATAACTCGTTCGGTCTCTGAAAGGTCTCCACAGTGGCCGGGCGAGCGTCTTTAATTGCTGATGCCCAAATGCAAGAGCAAGACCGAGACCGCCTATTTTTAGCAAGACCAAGTCTGACCGTAAGACTTGAGCAAGGACAAGATGAAGCCGGCGGAACTCGCGCGTCTTGCAGCAATTTTTGCCAGTGGTTTCCCATTAAATCTTCAGACATTTATGGCTGTGCCAATTCAAGCTCGAAAAGCTGTTCTGATGGGTTTTTCGAAGGTATAGTCTTATAGGTAATTTCAAGGCTTGCAAGTTTTGCTGCAAGAGCAAGACCAAGACCAGGACTAATAGGAGGTGTATTGGCGCAAGACCAAGACTGGCTGAGTCTTGCATTTGGCCAACACTGGTCTTACTGACGCACCCGACAGAGCCATGCTGACGCACTAACTGGGCCAGAGCCACGGCTCACAATACTCAGCGTGAAGTGGTTTTATTAGTAACGGTATGTCTACTATTTTTTTATGCCGTGTTAGCAGCGTAAAAAGCCAGCAACACAACCATTGCGCGTACGCCTCGGTTGTTCATGGGTGTTCTCGTGCCATATAAGAGATCCATCTGTTCCGTTGTCTGCTACAGGTTAAAAAAACGAATGACAGTAGAAGCAGTATTTTATGAGTATTCTGTAAGGCCGTGGTATCACTTCCGACGATCATTAGTGCTTCAGCATGGCGACACGGGTGCGACAGTATTAAGACACTCGTCCGGCAACTGTCACGCCCTTAAAGATCGAATGAATTATAATTTCCCGGACCGGGATTCGAACCCGATACCTCTCGCTTCATGCTAAACCACTAAGCCACGGTTTTAAATACAATTTAACTACACCTTATTGTGTGTGAAGCTTTTTATTCATAAATTACGTATTTGGTGCTGAGTAACAAGATGTAGCTGTGACAGGATTTACAAAATGGCCGACGCCTTCTCTTTTTTTTTAATTTACAATTCTGTCTACGCCTCGGGATAAGTTTTATTCAACGAAACAGATATATATATGTCTTGTAGCTCGATGGTTTTAAAAGTACCATGAAGCGAGGGGTATCCGGTTCGAATCCCGATTCGATCTTTAAGGCCTTTATATGCGATATTATCGCACACGCGACACTATGCTGAAGTATATACGGACGCAGTAATTGGCACGATTTCGTGATACCACGGTCTGACAGAATACTCAGCGTGAAATGGTAGTTGTACATGAAATGGCTGTTTCGCTGAGTGAGGCTATACGCGGCGCGGTTGTGTGGTAGCGGTGTTCCCTTACCATACTAGAAGAACCCACCTGCTCCGTTGTCCCTTATCTTACAAAACAAGAAAGAAAGATACATTCTACTGAACGTCCAAAGATACCATGGGCTCGCTGAATACTCAGCGTGAAACAACTTGATTTGTTTCACTGATTGAAAGCGGGTTGAAATTACACAGCTCAAGCTGTGTAAAAAGCCAGTATCACACAGCGCGGTGTGGCGCGGTTGTCCATGGGCGGCGGTAGTCTCTTACCATACAGAAGACGCAATAAAAAATATATTAGATATAAGATTTGCAATAAGATGTTATGAATTGAAGGAGGGGATGTAACAGATGCTGGGAATGGCTGATCTGAACACTTATGAGAAGATTCATAAGTGTCACAACTTCCGATATTATGGTTCATATTTTATCTCATGGCTTAGTGGTGTTAACTATAACGCCATGGGTTCGAATACTGTAATATCATACAGTGGAGAACGGAGCCGGTGGGTCTCCTATGGTAAGAGAACACCGCACATCACCAACCGCGGCGAAGTCCGCGCGTGCTGTGTTGCTGGCTTCTTACACAGCTCAAGCGGTGTAATTTCAAGGCACGTAAATCGTTACTCACTAAGCGAAATATTACATATACCGTTTCGCGCTGAGTATTCTGTGAGCCCGTGGTATCATTTCCGACGAGCCGGTTTTAGTATGGCTCTCCTACGGGTGGTATAGCCTACAACGGAGCAATTG
>DWCF01005077.1:0-14973 GCA_018230265.1 Delias oraia
AAACAATAAATTAGTCATCGAATAAAAGGCCATATTAAGCAAGTGTCAATTGTAAATAAAAGTGTTTATAATGAAAAAAAAAAGTGCAACAAGTGTTTGATGGTGAGATATTTTTAGAATAAACAAAGAATTTTTTCGTCAGAAGTGAAAAATAACTTCTTATATATCGACAAGTAGTCAATAATCTGTCAATATAAAAAAAGAATTTAGTAGAGTTGTAAAAATTCAAAATTTAAAGCCAGACCGCACTTAAAGAACGAGAGAAGTGTAAACAAGAAATAATCGGGGTTAAACGTCAGTCGTAGGCAAAAGTGTGGAGGGCAAATGCGGGTGTAAGATGCACTTGCCATACGAGTCTCGTGGTCGGCGCCGGCGCGAGATGGCTGACACTGAGCCCTGGTGGCTGCAGTCCATCATCGATGAGACCCTCGGAGAGCATCCCGATCTTGGTGAGACTTCATTGCTATTTAACGAGATAAAACCAGTTTATCTATTTCTTTTTATTATGCTAACTAGCTTCAAAGTCCTACAATATCTAGCAGTAGCTACAGCCTTGTAGCTTAGTGGTTTTAAAAATGTCCCATGAAGCGAGATGTATCGCGTTCGAATCCGGATCCGCACAATTTTAATTTAATTTATAATTTATTCGGTCTCTGGAAGAGCTTGGCAGTGGCTGGGCGAGTTTCTTAATACTGTGGCACCCGTGGAAGAGCAACGCTGAAGCATATGCTGACGCACTAAATAGGTCGGCTCGTTTGTGCGTTATATTACTTATAAGATAAAAAATGCATATAGTTCTTATATTTCGATTCATTCATAATAGCATATTAGACTAATAGCTTAATTTATAAACATAATTTCATAATCCCTTAAATAATTCTTAAGTCAAATGATTTATATATTTTAGACCCGGTTCCAGATGCATTTATTTAAACTTTATTAATTACTTTAACTTGTTAAATATTAACTTATTCATGTTATGTAAATATATTTAATTTTCAAAATAGTATGTACCTGTACATACGAGAAAATATTTGCTTTCCCGTATCACGAATGTGTTCGCTGTTAACCGGATTCTCTCAAAGCATCCTTCATCGATACTGTTTTCATAAAAAACACGAAGTTAATAATTCACATAGTTTTTTACTCATGCTAAAGTAGGTACATCCTTGAATTGTTTTGATGAGTAGCAGAATTTCTGCCAATGTTGGCTTTTATATGGCTGTTACCGAAACGCTCTGGTTATTGTATAATTTTTACTATCACAGTTACTATACACATACTATATAAAGTAATATTATGTTTTAGATTTGGAAGGGTTTTTAGATTAGCTCCGTTTACTAATGTTAATGTAAACATAGCATTAAAAATAAATATGGCTAAGATTCTTTACTGTTCCCAAATTTGAGCATGTTCGTAAACAGTTTTTAAGACGTTCAGGGATATAAATTCTATGCATTATAAGTATTTAACTTTGACTTAAAACATATGACTCGACTCTAATTCAAAAGTAGAATAAAATTCAGATCACTTCTAAGTTAAGCAATCAAGATGAATGTAAAAACATGCAATTACAAACAAATATTAAATCAGTCACATGGCGAAAGACTATTGCAGAAGAAATTAAATCCGTAATTAAAATTCCACCCAAAAGAATCCGTTTATTATCAATCAAAGTTTTGAACGTATGTATTATGCAATAAATATTTAAATGCGTTCTACATCAAAGTATGATGGTATATAGAATAAAATAGGCTATAAATAAATTAAGAAGAAGGCTATAAGGTTAGATAGTTATCAATAATGAATTGTTAATGGTATAATTTGATTGCCTAACGTAACGATGAATCACACTTTTCCGTCTTTTCAAAGCCATAGGTATACGAAAGACATCAACGCCATCACATTCTTTAGTGAGCTTTTACAAAAATATCTCGAAATCTAGACTAACGTTTGCTGGCTTGTCGACAAAACGTATAACAATTAACACAACTGCGATTAAGCTGTGACTGAGGTGCACTTAGGGGAATGAGGTTGTGCGGCGTGACCTAATGTTAAAGGTTGATGAAGCTTACCTACAGTTTTCAAGCATTTTCCATTTTATAAATTTCATTGCCATTTGTATATTATACTCTGTTTAGATTAATTTTCACATACAAATGGTAAGAAATAAAAAGTTATTAATATAAAAACCGAACGGAATGCGACATTTAATGTTAATTAATACATATTCATATACCTCTCTATAGAATTGATGCTGTAAAAGAAAAAATACAATATAAATACAACGTTTTCTGTTAGAATGTTAATATAAGAATACAAACCTATAACGTTTTAATTTAACTAAAAAACATGGGATGGACTTACGTCCATCCACCAACAATATGGAATTATTATAATATTTATATTTGATTTTACTACTTTATATATTAGTGGTAATGCTGGTCTATTAGAAGTAACATAATTCTTCTTTTTGTAATTTATTCGTCATCATCATCTCAGCTGTAGAACGTTCACTGCTGGACATAGCCTCCCCTTTGGATCTTCATGTATACCTGTCAGTAGAGTTGCCCAAATGCAAGAACAAGATCAGACTTAGCCAGTTTTGGTCTTGGGCCAATACACCTGCTCTTGATAATGCTCTCCCAGTCTTGGTCTTGGTCTAGCAAGTCTTGAAATTACCTATTTGACTATTGCTATTTATTATAAGTTATTATATATTATGTTATTTATTATATAAGTTTACTTCAGATCTTAGAAAAACCTATCAGAATAGGAACATTTTGAGCTAGAATTAGCATAGCCATAGTAAACACCAACCAGATTATTAATGTCTACAAATTTAATGAGAAATTCCAAAAATCACTGCCGAAAAAATAGCTCCAAGACTCAAGACTTTAGAAGGCTTAGTCTTGTTCGTGATAAAATTAGGCGATCTTGCAGCTGGGCAACTCTACACACACACACACTTGAATTTGGGCAACACTACCCGTCGGAAGCAACCTGCATGCAGCATCTTCCGTCTTCAATGTATACATACAAGTAAATATCCAAAAAAATACTAAGAAGTCAGCTTGAAAGACAGGGTATATATAATAGTGTTATAATAACCCAAAATAAAGTTTTGTTTACATAAAATGCATTGTTTGTGACTTGTGAGCAAGCGATACGGATCTTTTTCTCATTAAAAGAACGTTTAAAAACATGGTTATACTAAGAATGTCTCAAGAATAGATTTTCCTCCCACAAGATAAAGGTGCAACTTTCCAATAAATATATAAATGAAACATTTCAACCGGAACGTTTGTTAAGCCTGAGTTTTCTAAACATTGAAATTGAATAAGGGATCATCCATTCCACACTTTTACCTAAGCCGTAATTGGTATGCTTCCGTAAATATAAAAACCACAGAGACAACGTTATCTTATTGAGAAACACTGTATATAGAAATTTTAATAAAACCAAAGCCTCCATTTCATTTGTTTATAACTAGATAAATTATATTTTGTATATTTTTACATTAAATACTCTCACTCAGTAACTCAGATAGGCAGATTATATATTTTATCTATATAATTACCTCTCGACGCAAAAATGTATATTATATGATGTTTTCGCAAGTCGAACTGTCGCATTCTAGTAGGTAAATGGTCTAATACTTAAAAAATCAATAATAAACGTTTCTACCCACTGTGTTCTAGTTTAAAAATCAACAGAACTTAATGAGATTTGTTTAGTTATATTATTAACTTGTTGAATTCATTAAATTTTATAACTAGATACGGTTATCTAAAGCTAATCACGTCATTAACCCAAAATGAACCTAAGGAGTCTAATTTAACATAATTTTCCTTGTTTAATTTTGTATAACATAGCAATTATTTGCAGCCATGCATTTGATTGTGTAATTTATCGTTGCTTATACGCGGACTTATTATGTAGTTCATGGTGACCTATTTATTCATATAAATATTTTTAAATATTTAATATAGTCTGCAATAGGTCACAATTTTACCTGAAAAGCAAAAATAATTTGGATTTTGATTACGAACTACATTTGCTAACAAAATCCAAACTTAAAAAATACTAGCAAGGAAGCTTTGTCTTTATTTTTTAATTTGATAAGGGTTATAGCATTTAAAAACAAATAAATACTGACTGGTTCATAATCCACTATTAAAAGATGATTAGTCAATTCATATATACTGTATACAAAAACTTAAGAACGATATGTATCTATATCACTTGTACGCAACTCATTCTACCTAAATATATATGTGTATTTTATTATTTTTTATGGCATAGCGGACAAAATAGCAGGGAGGTCTCCTATAGGAGCATAAGGTAAGAGCACACTGTCGCCCATGCAGAACCGCGGCACAACCCCGCATTGGTTGTGTTGGCGGCTTTTTACGCCGCTCAAACGGTAAATTTAAAGAGCTCCGATATCCTCACTCACTCAGTGAAACACAGTAGAGGTACCGTTTCAAGTACAACTACTACGTAGCCCGTGGTATCACTTCGAAAGAGCCGGCCCAATATCATTGTCTAGTCTCTAAAACTTTGTACATAATCTGATAGAAAACAACAATATTTTAAATTGAATGAGAGCAAATAAACATGTATGGCGATTATTTTATTTTTTTACATAATAATAATGTAAAAATTTTGTCTACAGTTCGAACCGGCAGTCCGGACTACATGTGTTCCATGCTGCCTCAACACTGGCGCTCAAACAAGACTTTGCCAGGCGGTTTCAAGGTTGTAGCCCTTGGAGACATTGTTGATGGCACCCAAGTCACCGTCAGAGCTGGCAATGATGAGAACTGTTCAGCTGAGCTTAGAAATAACACGGCGGTAATGAAGAATCGAATCGCCAAGTTCAATGACCTCAGGTTCGTCGGGAGAAGTGGGAGAGGTAATTTTATTTTAAAGAAAACTGTGGAAATCAAAAATATTTCTACCGCAAGAGCACCGGTACGTCCGGACGCTAGGCTTCGATAGTATTCGAAGATTAAGATAAAATTGTGTTTGAGATAAATATAAAATTACTCTTTGCTGGACCAATTTTAAAAATTGAGTAAGCGTAACATAGGTTGTAAATGTAGACAAATTCGTAAATTTTAAATACTGATATTTATATATATCCAGCAAACATCATACGAACATTTCACTTAAAATGTTAAATAATTGATTGGACTCTATTTGGGTAAACGACTTATGGTCTATTACCTGGTGATATAATATTAAATGGTTAAAGAAACAAATGCCTAATAATAATTAGATATAAACTATAAAATAAAATCAATTATTGTATTCGAATAGGATCAACAATGTCAGAGATATTGTTAATACGTTTCAAAATAAATGAATTCTGATTTTGATTAATACACAAATATAATAAACCTAATGTTGAAAGAGTTATGAAGTTTTGTGATAGTTACATACGATTTGTATGTCTAAATTCACCTTGTGGAGTATGTAAGTCAGAAACGCATAATTGGTTAATCTGGTGCGGACAGCAGTGAATTGCAACCAACGCGTAATGACTGTTATGATTTTGCCTCTATCCTACACTACACACTACATCACAAATGAGACTTACGCGTTTATTAAGTTTAACCACGGGCAAGTGGTGTTACTGTGTAATTAACAAGTAGTTCTTACAATTCGATAATTTTTATAGCTATGTACTTAATTTTATCTCAATAAAACACTTATCTGTTATTAAAATACGGCATAAAATTCTTCACATACTATTTTATAAATAGGCATTTTCTTCGTTACACGGAAGTAGTTGTAAATTATTTGTTTTATCTTGAATTTAATAATCAATATTCCAATTCCAATTGATATTAATACTTCATACGTGGGAAAGCCATTCTGACGCACAAATTGGGCCGGCTTATCCGAAGCTATGCCACGGGCTCACACAATACTCACCGTGAAATAGTAGTTGTACTGTGTTTTGCAAAGTAAGTGAGGATATCGCAGGCCCTTCAAATGCTGCTTATGTGGCAAGCCCTCAGCGGTAAGACGTCCACTGCTGGACATAGGCCTCCCCTATCTTTACTTTATATTTGTCGGCTATACTAAAAAAAAATTCTATGTTTTACTGTATGAGTGAGGGTATCGGGGCCTTTAACAACGCCGCTTATGCTGCGTAAAAAGCCGGAAACACAACCAATGCGTGGTCTGTGGCGTGGTTGTCCATAGGCGGCAGTGTTTTCTTACCATACAGGAGAACACCTATTTCGTTGTCCGCTATACCATAAAACATTACATTAATTTGACAATTGCTCACGCGATACCTGAAATGGACATCGGCTTGGAAAGAAGACAAGATGAACACAACTATGCGATAAATAAAACTATTTTTATAATGCGCCTATAATGTCCTCACAAATTCTTCACAGCCTAATCCACTTTCTCCGTACTTCGGCGAGACGGATTTTAATTTCCTAACCGCAGGCTGTAAACGACGTTCGCACTTTACTGTTCCATTGTATGCGCTGACGCAGTCTCCGCCATTATCGACCCCTATGTACTCACATATTCCGAAGCAGTAAAATCGCGTGTGCGCTTGCGACTGGCTAGTTGCATATTACAAAAGCCAGTAAATAATCCACAGCGTACCAATTCAAGTCTACTTACTCACAAAACATAAAAATAACACAATTATAAGACAAAATTCAGTAGTTTTGTTTAAAAATTTTATTCTATAGCGGACAACGGGGCAGGTGGATCACCTATGTGGTAAGAGAACACCGCCAACCACGCCATATTCCGCGCATTGGTTGTGTTGCCGGCTTTTACGCAGCTTAAGCAGCATTGTTTAAGGGTCTCCAATATCCTCAATCACTCAATGAAACATAGTAGAAGTACCATTTCAAGTACAACTATCATTTCATGCTGAATATTTTATAAGATGATCTGTACTTAAAATTACATTTTAATATGATCACTTCGTCACCACAGCTAATACTGCGCTATCTGGGTTAGTAGTAGTAGTAGTTAAAATATTTTGCATAAAAACAACCCAAATATCAAATTAATTTGTCATTATGATTTCATCAATGTCACTTAGATGGCTTCAGTGTAATCGATACCAGCGGGCTTGATGGCATTATTCTTATAAATTGAGTAATAATAATAAGGTTTTGTGTTACCTTAAACCTGTTTCTCATGATTTCAGTGTATAAAAATATTTTTAAAGATTAATCAGGGTAAATTATTTTCGCCTTAGCTCTGAATCAAAGTAAAATTTATATTAGGCAGTTATATATAAAATCTGTTTCATCATCATCATCATCATCAGTTCAGCCGTAGGACGTCCACTGCTGGACATAGGTCTCCCCTTTGGAACTCCATGCATACCTGTCAAAATCTGTTTATTTATGCTCTATATATTCTGTAAGTGGACGATTACCGATTACAGATTATAGAAAATATTATTTTTATGGGATTGTAATAAATTGTAAATTAAAAAGCAAATATATATTAAATTCAATGTAAATTAAGTTTTTGATCATATATTATATTATATTATATCATTTTTTAGTTAGTTATTATCTTCAAGCATAGGCAATAGTTTAATTTTTTTTGTGGCAGTTTTAAAATATCCTTCAATCCAGACTGATATTATCAAATTGCCTCTTTAAAATATGACTCCGTTCTATAAACCGATAGGTTTTCATAATGACATTACAAAGCCAATATGCCTTAAAAGCTTTATATCACAAATATTTGCAATTAAATGTCACGTTTTCATTGCTGGTTGAAGGTTCTTAAATGGGCTGTAATGTCGGGTCTTTTTTATTAATATGTATGTACCGATTACAGAAGTGAATAAATGAAGTGTGAATAAGGAGTTCTGTCTGTATTTAATTGATGATCATGGAGAAAAACTTAAAAATTGACAAGATAACAAAGAATCAAAGCAAATTCTAACAAGGATTGCTTTCATTTTCAATAATTTTAAAAAGTAAGATTTTTTCTGCTACAGATATTTATATCTAAAAGTTCAACAAAAAATATATTAAAAATCAGTAGTTGTTAATGCCGAGTTGTGACGTGGTCACTCACACCACCGAATCTAATACAAATTATATTTGACAAGTGGAAGGGTTCTGTCAGGGAACCGATATTAAAATAAAACGATTCTAAAAGGATATTGTCTTCAAATGAATTAACCCGATATGATAGACATGATACCGATATTTTCTACAGTTTTGCTTCATAAGATAAAGTTACTGACCATGAAATAGTAAATTATAAAATATATATGTTCTTATGAATGTAATCAAGCTCAGACAGTTTTTATTTCAAATCAAACCAGAAATCTAAGCATTCAAAGATTAAGGCGGTTCGTGGCTATGGATTATAAGAGTTATGAGATTTTGTAATGCAAATATGTTGACTTTTTAGGTACCCTATATATGGTCACTCAAACACACGACAATATTCCACCCAGCGCACTAAATGGAATGATCCAAACACTCAAACATTTTCACCACAACAGTGAAAACGTGTCATAGCGATGTAAATAAGATTCACAGATGTCATAAGGATTTACGTTCGATCGTAAATCAAGATGGCGGCCGTACCCTCTGCCCACCTGCGCCCGCGTCGTAATTGAATATTTCACGCGTCCATCTCAACACCTCCAAAGCTATTTCCATACAATGTTATTTTACAACTTCGCGCATTGTGTTAGCTCCTAAACTTGATGAGTGATCATGCAGAATGCATTAAGTTTAATAGCGATTTTAAATGCAATATTTCACATCGTTCACGACACGCCTTTGAGTTTTGCGACCAATGTTTTATGATGATTTGTTTCCGTATTGAAATGTATACGACGCTCATTCGCTCTAATGCCGCTTTGTGACGAGCGACACCAATATTGAGATCTCACGGAACATTGTACAATGTGCTCACATACTTATTTTGTAATATAGGTTTTCAGTATACATCCATAGTCCTATCTTAAATCTAAATGAGTATGAATTTAATATTCGTGATTGAAGGACAACACATGACAAAATGCTAAGAGATTTATATATAGGACTGATAGATTTCTAAAGCTCTAACCATGCTATGTGATTCTGTTATTTGCAATGATTGTGTAGCGCTTTCTTTTCATTATTCTGCTTTCCGCAATAAATCATCAACAAGAAACATCACAAACATACAAGTTAATCCCTAATTAAGAAAAAAGCTATATGCAAACATGCTTGTGGTTATAAGAAAAAAAAACGAATTGAATGTCTAGCGTCTAGAGGAATAAGCATGAAAGAATTTTCACATGGGAGAGCCATGCTGACGCACTAATTGGGACGGTTGGTCCGAAGTGATACTGCGGACTAACAAAATACTCAGTGTGAAACGGTACTTATATTGTAATGTAAGGCAAGACAACCAATGCGCGGACTGTGGCGCGGATGTCCATGAGTACTGGTGTTCTCTTACCATATACTAGACCCACCTACTCCGTTGTCCGCTATAGCATAAAAATAAGAATTTATTAATAAATACTAACTTTGATATTTTAAGACTAGAAAAATTATAAATTCAATAAAGATAAAACAAACGAATTGTCAGAAATTGCTGGTCATCTCTAAATTACATTGTAATTTTCGAATGTTAATGGCTAAACCAAGTATTGTTGAAAATAATTAGAACCTACATTATTGATGTCGTGATCGCCGTAGTATGAATGACGTCTTTGTTTATTTACACAAAATTTGCCGAAAACGCGGTTGAGGCTTCTGAAAAGTAATGAGCAATGTTGTATGCGGTTATCGTAGATACTTGTGTTGTACTGAAACCAAAATTAGCAAAAGTATCCAGCCGGCATTACAAACAATAGCGCAGATTGCGGCGCGGTTAGCCATGCGTCGCAAAGATCTCATACCATAAGAGAACCCTCCTGCCTAGTTGCTCAGTATATAAAAAAAATATTTTTTTCTTTCTTCATAATTTTATATATTATGTTTCTACTGTTATTTACTCTGTGAATTTTAACCATTTTATGTTCTTATTATGTTATGTGTATAACGTATTTTGTTATTATTGACAAGTCTTAACGCGATTCCGGAAACACTATCATTATCATCACTACCAGTGTGAATTGCAGGCATTTCACAGATTTGCTGTAATTAATGCGCCTACGCATCACGCTGAACGAAGTAAACATTGTAGCTAGAAAAACCCACAGAAACATTATATAAATTGTAAACGTATTTATGTAAATTTGTTATATAAAAGTATGGTTTTGGTAGCAGGTTTTGCCCGCAAATTGAGTCATGATCGTATTTGTAGGAAATATGTAGTTTAATAAATTTTAATTTATATTCTCTTTCCTTCTTAAATGTCATTTTAACTAATTAAGAAGGAAATAATTTAACAAAACAACTTTACAATAGTTGGAGTATAATTTATGTTTCCTCACATTCATTTTGAAATATTACTCTCCGAAATCGAAAAAAATTTATCAAACTGTGAAACGTGATGTTTTAATTTCAAGGTGAGGAGGATAGTGTTGAGTTGGGCAGTATGTAGGTACTTGCCGGGTAGGGCTAACAAAACTAATTCGGAATAGACAGAAATCAATCATTTATTGCCACTAAATCGAGTGCGCACTACACACGAATTATCTGCATTAGACATGTTAATCCACTCATTTTAACTGTAATTTTATTCCGTATTTATCGGTGCATTCATTACTGTCGACCGCAAATCGGGTCCCAAAAAGCTCGCTTATTTCCATACACGGCTATGTACGAGAATTTTGCGCGGAAACGTCATTCAACAATATTCAACATTAACGTGACCAAAGTCTCTAATGTATTTTACAATCGAGATAATTTATGACGTTTTGTTTATACGCAAGTACATAGTCTATATTTTTACCTTTTATTTATTTATTATAGGATTGACAGAGGGCGAAATTTTTAATTTCTGAACTCATGCAGCTACTCCTGGTCGCGGTGAATATTTTATTTGACAGGGTTCGCGAAATGGTGCTAAATGTTAGAATTTAGAATCTCCATTAGTTACAGGAATGATAACTTGGATGCATAATGTTTGATTTTTGAAATGCTCCTATTTTTTTAAATTCTATAGCGAACAACGGAACATGTGGATCTTCTATTATATGGAAAGAGAACACCGCCGCCCATAAACAACCGCTCTATAGTCCGCGCTTTGCTTGTGTTGCCGGTTTTTACGCCGCTTAGCCTGCATTTTTAAGGGCCTCCGATATCCTCAGTCACTCTGCAAAACACAGTACATGTACTATGTCTGAGTATACTGTGAGCCAATGTTATCACTTCGATCTAGCCGACCCAATTTGTTTGTCAGTATATACGTACGTACTCGTAATACTTCACCATAGCTCTCTCACGGCATGGCTCCTTTAAATGGCTATAAAATAAGCCAGCATATTTACTTAATCTAATAAATTTCCAAGTAAATCAATATAGCTAAAAACTATTTCGTTAGTGAACAAAATCCAAATCATTAAAATAAATTTAGATTTTAAATTTTTAATTTTATCTGATTTTAAATTGGACCTCTTTTACAGGGAAAAGTTTCTCACTGACGATCACAATATCAACATCGCCGCCTCAAGTAACAACGTACCAAAAAGCCATAAAGGTCACAGTAGATGGACCTCGGGAACCTCGCTCAAAAACTAGTAAGTAAAATTATTTATAGTACTTAGTAGTAGTAGACATTTAGTTTATTATGTATTATTATGTAAGAACAGAAACTTTACTCTAATAAGTATCATAAATACTAGAAAAATGCAAGTGAGTTCAAAGTTTCAAACCATAAAGACAAAATCAAATGTAATTTAAATAAATATTAATAAAATTTTATTTAAACTGAACTGATTTCACTGTTTCTACTAGGTAGGTACTTTTTAAATCAAATATTTCTATCTATTTATCATTACAGAATGTATAAATAAATTAACACTGAATTGACATATTTCATAGTATAGCGGACAACGGAGCAAGTGGGTCTCCTATATGTTAAGAGAACACCGCTACCCATGGACAACCGCGCCACCGTCCGCGCATTAGTTGTGTTGCCGGCTTTTTACGCAACTTAAGCGGCTTTTTTAAAGAGCCTTCGATATCCTCACTCACTCAACGAAACACAGTGCAAGTACCGTTTCAACTTAAGCATTCAGTGAGCCTGTGGTATCACTTCGGACTAGCCGGCCCATTTAGTGCGTCCCCATATGCTTCAGCATGACTCTACCACTCTCATTTTTCAAATGATAACATAAAATAATTTTAAAATCAACATTTTCTATTCAATTATTATCATTAAATATTATAAATAAAAAATAATTGACGAGTGGAAATTATCTAGCAGCGTTCAATCATAATATAGAATTAAATTAAACAAAATTGATTGAACAGATCAATGGTCAGGGGACAATTTGTTATTATTCGATGACCTGTACAAAAACCGCACGAGCGACGTAAACAATTAAAATACATCAGCTCTATGATTGTAAATTTCTCATATGTACGTAATAAATACAGATATTAGACCGGTATAATAAAGTCTCAACGCGTTCGTCTAAAGTGTATATTAAACAAAACAGGCGATGTTCTAGGTGACATTTTGTTTTTATGAAATAATATCAAATTAATAACATAACATTTACAAACAAATTGGCTTGTGCTTTTTAAGATGGCTTATTTAAGTAAAAATTATCATAAATATTTTGTTATTTAAATTAATATTACCTAATTTATTGAGTAGGCAAATAATTCAATTATTTTAAATAATCTATCTAAACAAAGGTATTTTTTTAATAGTTGTTAAGGCCATGCCTTTGATTTCTATATGTAACTGTTTAAAATAATGACTGCGCGACACGTATGTGACTCTGCCGTTATCATTGTTGATAATGTTTTCTTCCCACGGGACTTCGTTGATATGATGGCCAAGCAGTGAAGGACGGTGAAGCGATAGTGATAAAATAATTATTTATTACATTAGAAAATTTACAAAACTATTATTCATTCATCGTTACTCTTTTTCGTATAGCATTGTAATTGCTGATGGTCACGAAGTCGCCTAGGAATTAAAATCCGTGAAAAATGTTCACGTCCTTCCAAGGCAGTATTATAGAAGTGATTTAATACCTCACGGTCATTGAGAACGATTCTTCCAGAAGGTTTAGCTACTGCCGTTCGATTTTATTTTATTCTATAGTGGACAGTGGAGCAGGTTACAGATAGTGGGTCTCCTATATGGTAAGAGAACAACGCCGTCCATGATCAACCGCACCGCTGTCCGCGCATTGGTTGTGTTGTGGGCTATTTACATTGCTTAAGTGGCACTTTTAGAGCCTCCGATCCGATCCTCACTCACTCTGCGAAACACAGTACAAGTACACTTTCATTGAGTATTCTGTGAGCCCGTAGTACTTCAGACGAGCCGGTCCAATTAGTGCGTCAGCATATGCTTCAGCATGGCTCTCCCACGGGTGCAACAGTATTAAGACACTAAGCAAGCCCTTCAAGAGATCGAATAAATTGTAAATTAATTATAGTTGTCCGGGTCGGGATACTAACCCGATACCTCAAAACCATTAAGTTAAGAGAATCTCATTTTCAACATAAATTTAACGACTGGGTAGTTCGTCCAAAAACACTACCTTTTCCTTAAAGGCTTCGGGATCAGCGAAGGCGGAGTTCATAACTAGAGCAAAATAAAACTTGAATCATGTTTGGAATCTGATTTTTACATCTTTCCTTACAATATTTTTACTGTGTAGTGCGACAAATTGGTGCATATTTTTGAATTACTTAAGTATTTTATTTATAACATTAAATTATTTCAATTTTTTGGCAAATTATTTTAGCATTTCATGTAGAGTAACGTAGCTTAATAAATACTTTTACATCCGGAGAACCTTCAAAAGATAACGAAATTATTTTACGAGAACGTTACGCCATATGGAGAGAAGCCGGCGGCAAACAATAGCGGAATTATATCAATAATAAGTTGAACTCACGCACCCTGCAACTGCCGTATCAGCTTTGAGCTGAATGACACCTACGAGACATTGAATAAAACAAAGTTAAAGACAATTTCATTCAGGACAAAGAAAATTATAGAGACGCAATAACCCATGATTTCATGTGACTTATATCAGAAACATTACATCGTTTGGCGCAAAACATATTCGTGCGACATGTACAATGTTTTAATACGTGATATGTACGGTTAGCAGTATTTTAGCGTTTGAGAAAAGTTCTATAATATTTTGATGTTATATTTATGGGTTAAAATTGAAATTTTTATATCTCGCTACATTGAGCAGTTTAAGTAAAAAATCGATAGTTTTAAATGGAAGTCAATACTATAATGTATACATAATTCTCAGTCGGCAATAGGTAAAAGCAAAGCATTTAACGTACGTTCGTGAACGCTACGCTGCCAGTATCCATTAAGCTCCAGTATCGTAATATTCTAAACTCCTGCCGCGTGCCAGGGCCACTAATCAGAATAAACAAAGGTAAATCCCGCTTACACAGATATCCCAAAACAAAGAGTGTAGGGGCAAAAAGCGTACTTAATTCATAAGCTTCAAACTCTAGCGGACAAGAAAGGAATCGCGTGCACAAGGGACTTAAAAGTTTGACTTAATAGACTTAATTTGTAGGTGCCCCAGAGTAAGCTGCTTCACAGCGACCCTTGTTAGGGAAGATCTTTTAATAGTATCGATATCGATAAATGCTGTATGAACAACTACAATCTACTTTTAAAACACCTTACTTACTTATTTTATATAAATGACGATTTTGTATTCGTATTTTAATATTATTACAATTTGTATGAGAGCATCAGTGTATGTATGTTTTTTTAGTTATATTAGAAAGTAGATTCGGAATTTGGAAATAGGGTTAATGTTTAAAATGTAAATAATTTTAAGATCTT
>DWCF01005078.1:0-14973 GCA_018230265.1 Delias oraia
CGTAGGAGATTGTTTTATAGTTAGTAAATTGTTTTTGGTTGCTATGGTTACCAACTGATTGGCAATTTGGTAAATGTCAAATAGTGCACAAATAGAATGATTGTTAAGAAATATATTCTTTTAGTAATCTAGCAGATAGGTACTATTAACCTATATAATCTAATACACTTTTCCAGAATATGTTTCATTATATTTAAATAAAAATATAATTAATTTTAACAATGACTTAATAAACGTTGGTTTCTTTCTACATATTCTGTCACTCTGGCTAACATACATTCTTGTTGCAAAAACGAGACAAACTTAAAAATATTTTAATAAATGATTATAATTTAGCAAAGTTTATAATTATATTTAATGAAAACGAATGACTGAGATAAAATAAGTATTATCTCACCTACACCCCGTTTTTAGTGAATATTACGTTAAACTTACCGATGGTTTATATTTGATTATGACGACACTTCTCCGATATTATTTACCAAAGCATTTTCAGAATCTTCATAGCATTGTATCAGTTTCTAATATAAGTCATAGCGTAAATATAGAGAAATATTCATCAAGTAATTTTTAACGGTTACAGAGGAAAACCCATTAGTTCAGTGATAATGCAAGTTCGTGGTACAGGTATTGTTCGTTGGTAGCGTATGAACAAAGCGATGGGGTTCTCATCTATGGTATATACGTACCTATTACGCTCCCATTGTTAGAGATGCAAGTAGAAAATTAAAATGCAGCATTGTTTCTGCTCACGCCTCACACGCCATCGACGGTTTGTTTACTTTAAATGGTGGTACAAAAAACAGACAAACAGAGACCCAATTTCAAAGGAATTATTAATCTTATATACATATAAAGTTTTTGGATTATTAAAATTAAATTAGCTACAAAATATATATATTTAATACCACGGGCTTACGGAATACCAATACAATTACTGTTTCACGCTGAGTAAATTTCCCCAAGATGTCCATGCCGAGGTTCGAGTCTCGCAGGACACGGCCTTGCGCTAGTCGTGGTAAAACCCACTCTCTTTGAACCATCCCGCTCTCCACCTAGTCCGTGTTAAGCTGCAATGATTGTTGAAATTATACCGCTTAAGCGGCTTCAAAAGAGCAACGCAACCAATGCGCGGACTGTAGCACGGTTGTCAGTGGCTGGCGGGGTTCTCTAACCATACAGGAGACCCACTTGCTTCGTTGTCAAAATACATATACAAAAATAAACAGAATATTGCTGATAAAATTATAACATTTCCGATTTATTTTGTTAAGTTTAATAAAACCGTGAAACTTATTTAGTTGTTACATTCGGTAATCTGAAAAAGGACCGCGAAAATCGGCCAAAGTTGCTTCGTCTTGTAATTCCCTGTTTCAACTTATAGAACGCGGTCGCCGAGTCTTGTAAAAGTTTAAATTGCCCACTTCTTTCTTCACTATCTGCCCACTGCATTCACCTTTTTCCTATTTAAACTTTCTCGTTTTATTTATATAGGGACTTGTACCCACAAGGGACTTGTAGCTACAACTTTTCAGCGGTCGTCTGATAAAGACAAAATGACATAGGAAAATATTCAAGATGAAATTTATATAATGTTAAAATTAAGATTTATCCATTATTATATTTATCCATTAAGAAATGTTCTTAAACATAATATAAAAACTAAAAACTGTTTAACGGCGTTTTAAAATATAGTCTGAACTACAAGGAAGGCACCCGCCTTGATACCCACCCTCTAATGATACCCACCCTGGACAACCATGCCGCAATCGCGCTTGGCTGTGTTGTCGGCTTTTTACGCCGGTGGATTTCGGTAACTTCGCTCGATCAGCGAAACTCAGTACAAATATAATGTCAGGCTAGTATTCTGTAAGACTGTGGTTTTAAACCAGTGCGTCAGAGTTGGTTTCAGAATGACTCTCCCACGGAAAATCACATCACAAAACATAAATAGCTCTTTTGCATGGCATACCATTCGTATTTATTTTATATAAAGGCATAGTGAAGTATATTATCGATAAATGGTTTGTGAAGAAGAAATATATTAATAAAAATATCTATTTTTTTCAAAAATTAAAACATACAATATAAATAATTGAGTAACGACAGACACAATATATAAAGCCTCCTAATAGGCTTAGTCTTTGAATAGGCTAACCTTTAGTATCGTTCGATATTCAGAACGAATAACTATTTCCAAATCAGTGAACGTTTTGTAAGAATAATAGTACCATTAAAGAAGACGATTAAGGAGTTTTGCAATTGTAATAGTCAGTTTCTGAACGTGGAAGTAGGACTACGAGAATTAGCATATTACCGCATTGAAAACAAAGACATCGATTCAGATATATGAAAATCGTGACTTATAAATCCCACTGTCATTAGCATTTTGTAAATTCTAACACCAATATCGCTGAATACGTCGAATTTAAAAATGGTTCTTAATGTTATTCTAACCGGCCATGACTAATAAACTTATTTCTGATTTATTTTGGACGTTTATTATTTTTGTAGCTTACATTATTTTTACAACTATTCATTTACTCATATTTCTGATGAATTTACCCGGTCACTGGTTGACTTTTGCTACATTTTCTTGTCAATAAGAAAATGCTCACGGAAAATCCATTTTCCAATAGAATTAGGAATCACAATTGGATTATGCTAATGAAATGACTGGCTTTCTGTGGAATCTCGCCGTTCATTGGATGGTACTCGAGCTAAATGTTCCGGATCGAACACATTATTGCACCGACTGCATTTCCAACGCTATCGTTTATCTTCTTGCGGGTTTCTCCTGACCTCTCTATTTTCAAGTTAAATTTCGTTTATTTACTTTAAACTTATATTATTTTTTATTGTAAAGCTACCGTTGGTTCCGGTGATACACCTCTACGAGAAAAACCAACAAGAAACTCATAGGATTTAATTTTCTTTTTATCGCCAAATTTACAATGATTGGTACATTTATTTTTTATAGTTTAAAAAGTTCCAGTTGGTGATTGTGCAGAAGTTTCCATGCATCTTTTTCTTCTATGGTACGAGCCTCTTGTGGTATGAGATTTGCGTCACCCACGGATAACTTCGCCCCAGTCCGTTATTTGGTGATGTTGACCCATTCGGTGCACTTACTCAGCGAAGCAAAGTACTATTTCACATTTTTATATGGTGACTTCAGCATGGCTCTTTCACGTTTAATATAGTAATTTTAACAATAATTTGTGTTATACACTCTAAAAACGTTTTTCGAAATGTCTGTAGAATTAATATTTAATATTTATAACACATTTACATAATACAGATACACTAATTCAAAATCTGTTTTTCTTAAAGTAGAAAATGATGCTTCTACTGGAATGAATAGCGTAACAACTGCTTGAGAAATAAGTTTTTTATTATGTTCTTAGCTTTGATCGAAAAAGTTTTTTATTTACCTTTACGATGTATTTGTTAGATCATCTAGTTAAAACCCGGGATCCCAAATAAGATATTTAGTATAATCGTATACTTCTTTAGAAATGAGAAGTTCTGAATTTGAGTTTTGGCGAGCTTAGCGCTGTCACTGTCTATGATCAAAAAGTCATGTTCTTTTCATTGCTAGTGTTCTTACAACGTAATGGCAATAGAACGTGAAAAAAATTATTAAAAGTGATATTTAATATTGTTGAAAAAATAATTTGTAAAAGAATAAACTTAATTTTTTTTATTTTTAGGTTCTATATTAATTTCATTGTTTGAAACCTAGATATGTTACATTAATTTAATACGTTGAAAATTTCATTTTTTCCATTGCATTTACAATCAATAGAAGGTATATAATACATACATATTGCAATATATTTCGTAGCCAAAATGAAGTTTATTTTATAAAAGCACCAATTAGTGGTTTATGTTTGGAATAAATTACGCCAGGGTTAATGGTGACTACAGAAAAATTCAAAAACCCGTCGTAATTTAACGCGGCACTCGCGATGCGTGGTTTTGAGCTGAACAAACTTCAACAATGACCGCGGATTTTCCCGAACTTTAACCCCGACCTGTTTTCAATTTACTGGGAATTTTATTTCATATATAAACCTTTGCTTGCTTATTACGTTCAATTAACAGCCCTTGCTGTCAGTTAAAAACATACTTCTACTATGTTACATTATTATTTTATTGTCATGTTACAATTTCAATATCTGACAATATAACCTCTTCGGGAATGTTTAAATAGGTCAAATATGTGAGGGAACGAAACAATATGCTATGTATGCTAACAATAGGAATAAATTAATCTATTCCTAATACAACATAATTTGGAGTCTGCTGTCCATAGTAATTTTTGTAATTGCTTTAGGCTGTATAATTTTTCTCATTGTATTACATTTAGATCTCCAGTTTTAGCATACCTATAGCTAGATAACTCCATGGTTGCCATGGCAACACCCTCCAAAATTAACATCGAGTACATTTTGGAAATTCTCAAGTTAAATTGTTCTTTCCCTATTGAAGCTAATGAGACATTTTTGTTATTATTTAGGCGTGAATATTTTTAATAAACGTCAGATCCTTATGAATGTTCCTTCCACAGTCAATGTCCCCATTTAAAATTATTTGAATTATAAAAATAATGTTGTATTGTAATGTTTGAAATCATTTATATAATATTATAATTGGAAACGTTAAATAAAATATTAATTTTATTTTTAAATACTTTTACATATATTTACGGTTATCAAATTTATACTATTATATATTTTAGTATTTGCAAGACAATATTTTTATGCTTCGTAAACTTTACTAAGCTTATTTGTCATTTTGTTAAAAAAACGATCGGATTTATATCTATTATATTTGTACCATAAAAAAAGAAACAGTAATCTATTTTATCATTTACATGTTTCTCATTCTTCTACTTTTAAATGGTTTCGGTTTAGAATCTTTCAGGTTACACAAGCCGAATTGTAAGCTTAGCCTTATTACTGTCATTTGCCAGTGCGATACATGTATAGCTATTTACCTTCAAAATTGGCATAAGAACGGTTCTCCAATTACAGATATGGGCTGTTACGCGAAAAAGAGTTTAGGCTCAGTGATTTCAAAGAACAAGTAAAGAAAATTAATAAAATACTTTTTACTTTTTCAATCACAATGTTTGTCGTTCCACAATTGATCGTTTTTTAAAGGCATTTTGTGCCGTACACCACCACTTTGTAAATTTGGCTGCCTGCCAACGGTTTGAGGATCTTAAAAAAGTGCTTACCTATGCCTGAAAGGCCGGCAACACATCCGTTGGATCAGCCTGCTACTCTTATGGCACCATTACGGCTTCAGTAATAAAAAATTAATAGAATATTCAAGAATGTGTATTCTTCCCAAATCCTTTATCTATTACTTCGAATAGTCAGTAAAACTAATTTTATCAGAGGAGACACCATAGTCGAAAATAAATATAATTGGCAATTCATCTTACAATTCAATAAAGAGAGCCAGAATGCATTATTCAACGTTTTGGTTTAAAACTGTAACATTAGCATATTTTTTTATTAACATCGAATATGAAATATAAAGTTTTGCTTATGAAATTATTATATAAATACATATTTGATGTTACAAAGAACCTTTATGTATTCACACTTATTGAGAAACTGATTAAATCAGATCTTTTCTTAATTTTTTCTTTCTCGTTCTTAAAAATACTTATTTGTAAGTGTGGGGCTTTGTTTAATTAAACGTATATTTAGTTCAATGCATGCATAAAACCCAGACATTGTTAATACCAGTATCGATTTGACTATTAAATACCATTCACAAAGCAGACGTCATAAATGCACTATACAGACCATTCGATCGACATGACAGCAAGGGTGATCGCCTCGTTAAACATCACCAATCGACGGAGCAGATTGCTGTCAATTACGTCACTGTAATACCTATATTCCCTAGTTAGTTACCCTACGCCGGTTTGCCCAGTACCAAGTAGCATAACTGGTATAACTACCAACAGTATCAATTGGAGTTACGTCTCCGAGTGATAGCATGAGTCGAATGACACAGACCGCAAGAATCTCTGTCGACATAATGTAATTGTTGCGGTCATTTGGAGGAAAATGCTAAATAAGCCTTGCAAGAAGCTAGGAGTGCAAGGGCGAAGCGATACTTCACTTCTGGCCATCGCTTGCAACTCTATAAAGCGTAAATTTGGCCTCATATAGAGTACTGCTCCTACTTCTGGGCGGGCGCTCCCGAATATCATCTTCTTTTTCTAGATCGCATTCAGCGTAGAGTGGTTCGAATTGTCGACGACCAGATCATTTGACTCTTTGGCGTTGCAAAGAGATATTGGTTGGGTTAAGATGATGAATGTGGATGTTCTAGTCGCTTTAAGTCACATCCCACCAGATCCCACCGGAGATGACGGTGAATCAAAATTTTCAACAATATATTTTAACTAAAACTAAAAATCCGGAAAAATAAATTAATTAAGTAATAACATCACTATTTGGATGAAGAAAGCTTCTAAGTTTAAAATAAGATGTTTTTTACATTACATATCAACTTCTCATAATATATATGTTCTATTAATATGTATGAATATATTCAATGATATCTGAAGTCATTCTCTGTAATAACTGCTCTTATCAAACTCGACATATTAATATTTATGCCAAGTACTTACATTAAACAGCAAACAAATACGCAATTTATTGAAAACACCGTTAAACACCACTCAACAGGAATTTGAATGAAACGCGCTGAGAAACTTCAGATTGTATGAGAGGATGCCACAGCATAGAAAAATCAGTTGAATTATTTATTCAAATTATATCTGTACTCTGTAGATTTGAAGAATGGTTTTACAAATAAGGTTCAATACAATTTAAGTATATGTATAGACAAACAAGAGATAATACTTTTCAATTTCAAAATATATTTTTATTGTGTTTTAAGAATATAGAAAACCTTTACGTTTACAGTTAAAATCATAGACTGTATTAAAATACATTATCTATGATTTAGTACAAAATTATGAAGTTGTTTTAAAATATGCCTAACCTCAAAACGTCATAAAATGATTTTATTAACAGCAATAATTGAAGATACAAGAATCATAACGGAATATCAGTGTAAAACAGTAATTGTTGATTTAGTGAGTCAGGATACCTGAGGCTACTAAGTAAACGCGCTTAGTAAAAGCCGACAATACAACCAAAGTGCGGGTCGTGGCGCGTTTGTGTTGCTGGCTATTCCTTGGATGTTATCAATAAGTTCATTAGTTTGAAACATTTTGAAATTTAATATTTTGTTCATGAAATCCCACATAAAAACATTTCACTTTCATTCTCCTTTCGTGGCGGTGGTTTCTTACCATCAAGAGTCCTGCCCCGATATTCGCTATTTAAAATGTATTTATGTAAAATGTACTTAAGTGTGTTTATGACATTGGATTACCTCTGGATCTACTAACTAAACTGATCTTGAAATTTCACCAATACAAAGCTACGTTATTTGTGAGTTAGGTACATATTCTATATATTAAACCAAAATATCAAGATATTTCGTGGTAGAACTGGTAGGTAGCTCTTTCGGATCGAAAATGCGCGAACGATGTTTCTTATGAACACTTTATTAACAATGAGAGATAGGTATATAACTTACAAATAAAAACTCCACAATAGCTTATAACTTTCATGCGTATATGGCAAAACGTTTGCCGGTTCAGCTAATATAAAATAACAGTTTAAAGAAAAATTAAACCAGCTGTTGTATATCGCAATGGCGTTGCTTCAATAATATCGCGGTTTAAAGAGTGTCGAGAATCAAGAGCTCTCCTTCCAACAACAGCTGTGCCTCAGATTCAGCTGTCCAGCTGCCTCACGTCACAGATTTGTAAGAAATACACGATCATTGTGCAAACAGAATGTTATTGTTTATAATGCTTGAGTAAACGTTTTGTCGGTTTCGATCGATTCAATTTGTTTATTTATCAATGCTCGCTAGTATCTAGTGAATTTATTTGGGTGATATATTTTTTATCTTTGTTAATCTAATACGATGATTTATGGCACTAAAAATGGTGTTGTACTTATTAAAAAGTGCAAGCAATGGGTGTGATTTTGTTTTTTATTCAATATGAGTAAGACTTGGGTTATTAAAGGTAAAGGTAAAATATGAGTTTAGTAACCACACCCAAACCACCATGAAATTTAGTCCTCATTCACAAAAGGTGACTTATGGTAGGCACTATTAAAAATACTAATTTGCCAGCAATAAACTATATCAATAAACTTGTATCCAATATAATATATTATATGGGTTATATGCAGTTCACTTAGTCTTCTAGAACAATATAAGAAAGGCTTATATAAGATATAATTTAAAAGCATTAAACTTTAAATTTAACACATTCCTTAAAGGCCGGCAACGCACCCGTGGCTCTGCAAGGGCTGGGAAAGTCCATGGGCGGAGGACCGCTTGCCCTATGTGAGCCTCCTGCTCGTTTGCAATTAAATTTAAAAAAAGTCTTAAGATTATAAACTAAAAAGACGCCACTAAAGAACATTGTCCTCGCTCTATGTGCAACTAAAATAAAGTATGGCTTCGTGTACATGTAGGCCAATAAAACAGCAAGCAAATGTCACAGCGATCAAGTGAACGAAACGACTAATGTCACCCATTCAACAACCAAAACAACGCATTGTTCCCAATGCATAATAGTCGCTGAGGTCTTGTTTTTATACGACTCCAGTTCTCGGTAACTTTGTTGACAGGACTTACAGCACCTGCCTATTGAATCAACCGTAGGTTTGGGATAGCTTTTTAAAATACGTGTAAACTGAATTTTTTTTTACTTTAAATCCATAGACTTCTTTCTAAGATTAACCTATAATATTCTATCTTTATAATTCCCCGTAATAATTGTTATAAGACGTAAAAGTTTGTAAGTATAGATGAATGAATGTTTGCTACTCTTTCACGCAAAAATTACTAAACGGATTTTAATGAAACTTTGCAATAATATAGCTCACACATCAGAATAATACATAGATTCTGATTTATAAGTATATTGTGTAAATTGGCCAAAATATGAAAAATGACACGTACAATGTCTGCCGAATCTATTAATATTTCCATAAAAGTCATTTTATCTTAAAAACCAAAATACATCGAATTGATAACATTCAGTTTTGGTAGGTTAAAAACAACACAAAAATGGGGAATTAGCCGAGGCATCTCGCGTGTAATTCAAATGTCCAAATTTCACATCTTGAATACGTTAAGTCTCTGCAGGGTACAATCTAAAAATAGCCTTCTGTGAAAGCTCATGAATTACACAGGATTAGCTGAACGGTATAAAATAGTTCTGCGGTAGGTAGTACGGGATATTCCGTGAAACGCTAATCCAAAACATGTGAGACAAAAAAATGTGGGGTCAATTTCGTTGCAACATCTTTAAGATCAACAGGCAATGACATTGACGTGAAGTTTATTTATGTATACACGCATTTCCTTTTAGCAGGGACAAAACAACCATCTTGCTGATAAGTGCTGGATGTCAAGAGGAACATTATGGAAACGACCGAAGGACGGACAAAAGTCAAGCAGTATTAGAATGTTCTTGTTTCGGTGTCTCTTTTGCTGAGAACATCTTTTGCAGTGAGATTTATCAAATGAATATACACATACATACATATACATCTATTCAGTATGAAATAACCAATATGCTTAACAATAACTATATGTTTGACAACCTCGTAGCAAAATGGTTTTAAAAATGTACAATGAAGCGAGAGGTACCGGGTTCGAATCCCAGTCCGGACAATTATAATTTAAATTATGTATAATTTATACGGTATCTGGAAGGACTCGACAGTGGCTGGCCGCCAAACTAGTGACTTAATATTATCGCATATAATTGCTTACACAATTTGTAATTATGTAGTGAATGAATTTCGGTTTTTTGAATTATTATTTTCTTTTCAAATAGAATAAAATACTAACAAATCATATTAATGCAGTCGTTCGATGGATAATTGAATTGACAATAACAAAAATATCTATTGTAATTGAGTTGTGAGTAGCATTAGCATTTCGGGAGCATTACTGCGTTGCATTGGGGTAAGATATAGGCTCAACTGTTTTTGATTGGGCATTTCGCTGTTGATAGAGGTCTTTACAAATTAACGCGGCTTAACGCTCATGGCAATTAGCTAATATGCCTTTAACACTTCTAATAGAAACCACTAAACTATTTCTGCGTTTTTTAACAAAAAATTTCTTAAGATACAAGCATAATTTTGTCCTAACCATAACATTTATTTGCTTTCATGATATCATGATATTACAGAACTAAATTAATAGCATTGATTATAATTGTTTAATCATTATTCAAGTATTAATATATTCGATTGAGTTTCATAATTTTTACAATTATAACTGACATTTTGGGAGCCTCGTGATATTGGAGGCTCTTAAAAATGCCTCTTTAGTGGCGTAAAAAGCAGGCAACACAACATTGTACATAGGCGGTCTTCACTTACCATATAGGACATCCACCAGCTCCGTTTTCCGCTATGCTATAAAAAAATACTTTCGTTGTTTCATAGTAATTAAATACATATAATACTTATATGAATTATTGATATTGATTTTGTGTTGTAAGATGTGTATCATCTCTAAAAGTAAAAGCAATTATTTCTAGTCGATAAATCTACTATTTGTACGTATATTTAAGTAAGCTTAAGCCAATATTTCTGAAATATATGTCTACTATCTCTAAGAATATACAGCTTTACCTATTTTAATTCCCTGCTTATTAACGGCTGAATATTCCAATCTATAACACATACCATACAGCATTCAGATATTCCCTATGGCACTATGTTTAGTTCCGCTACTCTTCGATATTGGCCCCTCTGTCGCCATGCGGTGTACTATTTAGCGAAAACTAAGGGACTCATTAAATGTATCCTACACAACTAGGAAATGAGGGGAGAATATTAGATTTCTTATCGGAACAAAAAGGTATAGAGCGAGCGTAATTAGGGTACAAAGTTATAAAGAAAAAAGCTAGGGTAAATCAAGGTTGAGGTACTTCAACTATAGTTTGAACTTAAGTAAGTACTTTATAGCCTATAGCTTACGAAATACAAAAGCGAGAACTTTAAGTATATTGTTAATATAAATAAATATTGTACCCACTTGTGATTTTTTATTGTTTTTCTCTAAATAATTTAAATTTGCTTAAAGAAATATTGCTAACGTCCATAAGAATTATTTAGAAATAAGTACTTACTATTTAGAACTACATACCATACTATTTACTTAACTATACTATTTAGAGATAGGCCGTAATGAACTGTCATAGTTTTATTTCATTATATCCTTACTCCGTATGCGGGCTGTAATTATCGCCATACAGCTTATTGTAAAACGTGACAAAATTTCCTGCATAATGTGGGATGGGAATTAACTTATATACTAATATAGACGGAACTCATCATAATAATTATGACACTAATGATTACAACAGAATTATAATGTAATAAGCGACGTTAAAATAATTAAATAATTGTTGTGTATTAGTTCAACATTAAATGAACGTTTCAGATAGAGTATCTGTTGTGTACAAGGGTTCTTTGTAATGGATCAGACATCGTAAAATTCTTAAGATAATTTTATTATTAACGTTTCTATGTTGTTGGTATGCTGTGAGTGGTATCCTTAGTCACCCAACGAAACAGTACAAGTACCCTCTGTTTCAATTTGTTCTGCAGACTAACGTTGTTACGAGATTAATTAGATTTTAAAAACGAAATGCAATTTTACATTCTATTTAAACCAGAAAACAAATACCTAGCAGTAGCGGTTCTCCGTGGACACCTCCAGCCACTGTTGGAGCGCGGGTGCGTTACCGGCCTTTTAAGAAGATACTTGTGCTACTGTATATGAATACTTCTTCCTTTGAACGTATTCATCTCCAAATAAAAACTCATGTGATACACGAAACAAAATTAATGAGTAGATATGTATCAAGTTACCTATTATAAAATGCGATTTATCTTCTAGTAAAGGTGCAAGGGTCCCTAAGGTATAAATTATCAACTATGATACACATCTCCAGCCCCTAGAGCCCGCAGATTTGCCCCTCGAGACAAATAAATGTGACAAAATGATGGAATATTCGAAGAATTAAAAGCTAACAATAACGGGCAAAGTTTGAAAGTATTAGGGTAATTTTATTTTCATTTAGAAATGAAACCAATTTGAAATAGTAATTCATCAATATAGGGGCTGCTTTATTTGAAATACAATTATACTAATATATCTTTGTTTTGTTTTTAAAAAAGCTTTAAAAATTGAAGTTATCAATCGGGTTTGTACTTATGCCTTAGGTCATAAGTTGCCGTATGAGGACAAGTTTTTAATATATCATAACTCATAATAAATTAATATTTCATAACAAAGCCCCCTTAAAGTACCTTAAAAGCCGGCAACACACACGCGGGTCTGCAAGAGCTAGGGGCGTCAATGGGCGTCCGTTTACTCTAAGTGAGCCTCCTGCTCGTTTGCCACCGTTTCCATAAAACAAAAAGTAGCTCACTGAATCCATTAACAAAATTATTAAAAGCTATAATATAGTCTTTCGTAATCCATACTTTCTGAATTCATAATTACCTCAATGAAAAGCGATATTAAACCTTAATTCCGAGATTAAAATGCTAAGTGGTAGGTAAAAGCCGTCTGCAATGCAGTTATGCCGTCGTCCTGGCTGCCCTCCAGATTTCAGATTGTATAGAAAATTATACAGGCATCCCATGAAAGCTCGAATCGAGTGGTTGCGTTAAAAATACGTTACATTCGGATCCATAATACCACGTCTGCTACTCTTAAATACTTCTTGATACTCGTATTTTCAAAGTGGATTTTCAAATTTCAATCTCACCAAGAACTTAAGTTTCGTATTGTATTCTCCCTTAGTTTTATCAGGAATTTATTACATTGTCTTAACGGTGGGAGAGCCAAACTGACGAATCAAGCCGGCTTGTCCGAAGTGATGTCACTGCTAACAAAAGAATATAAGGGTGAACAGTACTTGTACTGTTTCACTGAGTGAGTCGATCGACGATCCTTAAAATTATACTGCTTCAGCGACGTTAAAAGCCGGTAACACAATTTGTCCATAAGTTATAACTTATAGAAATAGCGATAGCTAGCAGCGTTGATATCTTACCATACAGAAGATCCGCCGAATATTTCTTTAGCTAGATTCACCCGTGAGAGAGCCATGCTGAAGCATATGCTGACGCACTAATCGGCCCGACTCGTCCGAAGTGATGCCACGTGCTCACAGAATACTCAGCGAGAAATGGACTGAAGATATAGAAGGCCCTTAAAGTTAAAAATATCGCTTAAACGGCGTAAGAACCGGCAACACAACCAATGCGCATACTATGGCGCGGTGGTTCATGGGCAGCGGCGTCCTTTTACCATATACGAAACCCACATGCTCCGTTATCCGCTATAGAATAAAAAAATAGTCTAAATCGAGTATTAATGTATGAAGTGTGCTGAAATTTATAAGTTCAACATTATCGAAAATATAACAAATATTTCATTGACTCCTCCTTAAAGCTGGATTTATTTAAATTGATTATCAAAACTTTCGACATTTATGTAGAACTTTATAGCTTATAAATAATTTATTCTGTCAAACTACATATTTAGAATGTCAACGCGTCATAACTAATTGATAACAGCGGCAGCGCGCCAAATGCGAGAGACACAAAATCAATAATCCAATGATTGATGGTGCAGAATTTTAATTAAGCTCACATCACCCTGTTAGCCGACAAAATGAGCTTATAATGGCCAACATTGAATACACGATGTTATCAAACGTAAACGTAGGTACCACACGCCATGAATATTACACAGAATCTCTACATTTTTATTATATCTCAGAGTAATTACTCATAGATGCCTCTAATTTAGGTTATCACGCATAACAAATATTATTCAAACTTACAATACATATGTATAAATCTACCATTCTAATATGCGTTTAGAACGGTCCTCCAATTACTGATACCCGTTGTTGTTACTCGAAATCATTGTGATATATTAAAAACAGTAAATGTTCAGTATTTTAAAGATGAAATAAAGAAAATTAATAAAATACTCTTTGTTCCACAACTGAGCGTGTTTAAGTAATCTTGTGCCGCGCATCACCACTCTGTGAATACAGCTGCCTACAAAGGTATTTCCAAACCAATACGACTTGAGAACCTTCAATAAAAGAGCGTATCTATACCTAAAAGGCTGGCAACGCACACGCGGCCTATCAGTGACTGGAATGTCCATAAGCGTCACTGAAACATAAAAACACCAAAAATCACTGATATGATATATCAGTGATTATTATCAGTGATTGCCATTTAAATCATAATTACGTAATAAAATCCTTTTATGACGCTGCAAATGGCAAAATATGGATGTGAAAGATAAAAAAAATCACGCTCCCAATGATGTCACGATTCTGTACTCAGAATGTTTTAAAAGCTTTAATTCCGTTCGTTTTAATGTCGATTTTAACAGCATTCGCATATTGTTAAGTGCACTCGATTGAATTTGACGAAGTGGTTACACAAGTAGGTTTGTTCGAAATTTAAAAACCGGATGTGAAAAAAAATTGATCACCAGATGTAAATATAGAGTATACGAGAGAGCGATAACGCAGGGTGCGACGAATTGCTTTAGCACCCCAAGACCGACCCCTGCCGGGCGAATGAATAACCATGAAATTACTCATAAAACTTACATTAGACAGTTTATAAAGTCCATAGTGCATGTGGTCCACTCGTAAACCAACAGCCTATAAAAAATCGGTCAAGATAGAGCCGCGATAAACTGTGAAGATAGAGATTAAGATAGTTTTTATTGCTTACTTTATCTATACTAATATTATTACTTCAAGTTTGTGTATTTGTA
>DWCF01005079.1:0-14970 GCA_018230265.1 Delias oraia
CTGGACATAGGCCTCCCCTAAAGACGCTTGGTCATAGGGGGGTTATTTGCCTTAATCACCACGCTTGGCAGGCGTATATATATATATTATATATATATTATAAATTTGAGATATACATTGTAAATATTAGTAATCAAACTTTATCAAACGCTAAATTGGATCAAGACGTCAAATGTCATTGTAAATTAGGGCCTAGAATGTCAATTTGCCAGATTTAAGGAAATTAATTTTACGACCGTGGCGTAATAACTCACAATACAGTTATGAAAATTCTATATGTTAAGAAAAACAAAATTTTGTTTAAGAAAAGTTAACACTGAAAAATAAGAAATAAAGCGCCATGCTGAAGCTTATGATATGATAGTGCGTCACTAATTGGAGTGGTTCTTAAAGTTGGCGATTAAGTGGCGTAAAAAGCCGGCAACAAAACCTATGCGCGGACTTTAACGCTGTTGTCCATGGGCGGCGGTGTTCCTTACCATATAAGGGACCTATCTGCTCTGTTGTACTACCGCTATACTATATAAAAAAAAGCATCATCTGGCTGTTAACTTGAGTAGAATTACAAAAAAGCGCTTAAGAGTCAGGGATAGTGTTGCTCAAATTCAGTCTTGGTCTAGCACAAATGTAAGACCGAGACCAAGACTAACCGTGTAAGACTTGAGCAAGAAGAAGACTAAGCCTGCAAGACTCTTGCTGCAAGAGCAAGATCAAGACTAGGAGCGCAACAGCAAGACTGAGACCAATACCAGGTGTGGCGCAAGACCAAGACTGGTTATTTATAAATTATCAGATTGTGTGTGGGTGGGTGGTTATTATCAAATCCTCGGGGCTCCCCGCAAGCGATTTCAACTAGTAAATTCAAACAAAAGTAAATGTTAGGGTGGTTCTGGAAGATTCTTGGGCTGCCGCTTCCTTACCATTTTTACTTCCATTTCACTTTTTAATTTCTGTGTATCGTAATAAAACGTTATAATAATTAAAATGAAGGCCTTAAATGTTGTTATTGAATATAGAGCTACACAAGTTTGTTTTTTAAAATTAAAGTCATATAATGAGCTTATATATTATATATATATATATATATATGTGTGTGTTAATGGTAGAGCGGACAACGGAGCAAATGAGTCTCCTATTTGGTAACAGAAAACGCAGTCCCCGCTTTGAAAGCACATGCTTCAGTATGGCTTTCGCACGGATGCGACAGTGTTAAAACACTGGCCCGCCCACTGTCTAGCCCTGCAAAGACTGAAGAAGTAATAAATTAGTTTCTATCACAATTTCAAGTTATAAGCATTAGTAAATAGCACACTCCTAAAAAGTCCTTAAATTAGATTATATCGTGTCACATAATATACATCAAGTTTGACGGTACATTCTGGATGTCGTTGTTATGCTAAGCCTGTATCTCATCTGTCGAGAAATCGATTCTTTGATGAGATTTTCACGGCATCCCGACTTGGGTTAATGCTGCTGCAACTGACTTAATGAATTGTTTGTATTTATTCTGAGCCGTAAGTCGGTACGTTAGAAAGTAAATGCACGGTTTTAGCTAGAACTTTGGGATTTCGGTTACAGAAGGTATATTTTCTCTTGTGTTTATTGTCGCATTGCTGATTATAACACCTTTCCACTCACAGACCTACTCGAACAAATATGTAAAATAAATACCAAATTTTGATCTGCATTGAATAATTTTTTATTTCATTTGAAAACACATAAAACTGATCATAAATGCCTGTATGATGTAAATAAATACACGTATTAAATGGTCTGGCCTTGGAAGACTAATATTTGTCTATTAGACTTAGGTAAAATGTAGATAATGGCGCACCTAATATACTTACCTACTACCTAAATGTAGCTTAATACTAAGACATATTTCTTTATGTAGAATTAGAACATAAAAAATAAAATTAAAATTGTTGATGTAACAAAATCCCTTTATAATTATTTACTCGTCTAAACCGGGTACTACAGAGGTTATAATTTGTTTTATATTTTGTGTTCTCTGTCCTGGTGGCTGGTTGGCAGATTAGTCCTCGACTGCAAAGCTTTTCATTTCAAATTAAGTTTATGAAAAGCGATGGAAATGTTATTTTAAAATAATATATTCATTGCATACGCTTCTGGTAAACGCGATTTAATTACGCGGGGCTGAATGGTGATTCTTGAAAATATTTAAAATTTCGAATTATCAGCGTTTAAAGAGCGTGGAGAATATTATCATACATTTTTTAATTAATGTTGCTGTACTTGTTGCGATTAAGAGGTTCCATGTAGGTACGAACCTAAGTGTAATGCAAATGTTGTGTACCTATGTGTAATTAGGAATGTGTGATGTGTTAGTAAGTAGTTAAGTACCTACTCCCACACTCTTTAGTCAAAGTAACTGCGCTCTATAAACTAGGGTCAAAGTTGGCAGGCGATCGATACTCAGGTTGACTTATCCATGGACGCATGGGGCCGGACACATCGCGTGCTACCTTTAATACAAAAATATCGATTTTTCCACAAAGCAGCGTCACCGCAATCAATATGCCTTTCCGCCCCATGCCTAATTACGCCCACCCACATCAGTCAAACATCCGTTAAAAGCCGTTATCACCCCGCCGTTGAAATAGGTACCATTGAATGTCTACTTTGAAAAACAGCGCATACTGAATCATTCAAAGTGCACAGGAAAACGCTTCATTGTAAACGTTTTATTTAATTTTCCCTCCATTTACTTTTTTATAATTTCTGCCTGGCATAAAAAACGATCCGCCGCCGCAGGAAGCACGCACACACAAGCGGATGGTGTAGCGGATGCACACATAGCTGAAAACACCTGTCTCGGGAACGAAAGGTGTGCTCGAGCGCGTGAGAAAGAGATAAATATATATAATGCTATGTTGTGGGAAAAAGAAAAGTAGATGCGCGCGCAGAGAGTTGGCACGCCCGCCGCGCGTCCCGCTCGCTCATAAGCCCGCCTGAGAATTAAATATACCAATTAAGCACTGTTGGCGCTATATTCTGTGTGATTTCCAAAATATGGCACTTTTTATTGCTTTAAATTAACGTTACTGGAAGTACTTTTTACTTACAAAAAAAAACAAACAGTACAACAAAATTATACATTAAATTAATGAAAAAAATGATTTCTTATTATCTGTTACATAAATTATAATTTAAATGCTAACTCCATAAAATTTAATATATTACACTTATAGCTAATGTCAAATTAGAATAGAAAATATCACAAGATAATGAGATTCAATTCAATAAGATTAAAATTGGGTATTTTCAAACCAATGAGACTTCGGAACCTTCAAGAAAAGAGAGTAAAGGCCGGCAACTCATCCGCGGCTTTGCAAGGGCTACGGGTTTTTATGGACGGAGGAGCGCTTGCCTGCTTGCTTGATGAGCCTCGTTTATATAAAAAATCTCTTTATATAAAAAAATCCAAATTACTAAACAGAAGTAATAATGAGCGCTTGAAATAGCGTTATAGACGCCCGTGCAGCGCAATTTTTGTTGAAGAGCAATTGGTTGGGCTCGAAAACCGTCAGTCAGTCTACCGCGTGCAAAGGTTTTGGTTGTATGTGCTACCCTTTGCTCTGTCGCGACCGACAGTGTCCGTAACTGGCATTCGGAAAATTGTGCATGTGCGTTTTCCGATGAAAGCAGTGTGTGTGCTTGTGATATGTGCTATTGTTTTCTAGGTAACGGAGGTTGTTGAAAAAGGCAGCTCCAACTTTATTCGCTTTATAAAATCTAAGTTATTGTTTCCTCTACTTGTTTTGCATAAAAATAAACAGAAATTTACTATTTTTATCGCTATGCCTAAAAGAAATAGCTATTGAAACAGACATGTGGTATGAAGCTTGAAAGCCTAACATTCTTTTGCTGGATAGAGGATGCCTACAAATTTACGATGCGTCAATTGTTCGCGCCGCGCTTAGATAAGCATAACAAACGTTCTATAGATACAGCTGTACTGTCTGTACTGTATCAAACGTGTTTGATATTACTTTAGAGTTCATACGTAACACATAATAAATATTCGAATAGTATTTTCTCAGATTATGAAGACACTTTGCTCTTATTTTATTACATGATTGCACGAGAGGTTACTACTACTAGAGACAAAAACAATGCTATCCCGATCAAACGTAAGGTAGGAAATACATAAAATGAAGGTACCTACTTTAAATTTCAATTTCTGAGTAGTTAACAAGATAACATTTTTAATTCAACCAACTAATTGAAAGTTAATATTCAAAGTTACGAGTTGACAATGTTTAGGCGAATTTTAAGAATTTGATCATCAGAATTATTAAAAGAATTAATTCTCACTATTTATTTATAGCTTCAAATTTCTTAATTTCATTTGATAATACATAATATTGTGAAAGTAAAATCATTCTTCAATAGTAGAACACTTAATCAGCATTGCATGTTAGTAGAAATCTAGGTAGATTCTAAATAGTTCTACCGACATAATATACAACTCACTACTTAATTTAATCTCTTTTGTATATTATTCAAGAAAAGTCTAACTATTAAGCACTGTATATTATAATGCCCTTCGTTTGTAGAATGAGCAGATGTATAGACTAATTGAAGTTAATGGACAAGAATGACCTTAAGAATGCCGGTGTAATTATTAAATTTAACTGTTCATGTAAGAGGTTAATCGAATTAGATTCACATAAGTTTGTAATTGAATCATTCCATGAAGAGATATATACTTGTTCAGCTTTTTAACGAAAGTTGTGTGAGATTTAGTGAATGTAGAACTTTTTTGATGGTAATTTTTATGAATATGCGAAACAGATAAAGTATTACATAATAAACTACTTATGTTCTTTTAATTGTGTTAGCAATCTGATTTTACCATTTTCAAAGACGGCTAAAGCAACAGAAAAAGACTCGGCGATACATTACTTCTCGTAGTGTACTTATTGCGGATAAGACTATGCAATTGAAAACAATGCTATTGTTCTTTTCAATCAAGAGAGAACATTTTGCTTTATATTCGTTTCATTGTTTTTTTTATTACCATATGGATGCTAGAATATTTCCATAAATAGGTACCACTTAATAGTAGCAGTCATAATTATAAATGTTATAGCAACTGTATGCGCGACTAAATCTAAATCCTACACGTGTTACACTAGATGTCACTAAATACTTTTAAATCTTACATTAAGCATAAATTAATTTGTATGCCCTAAAGAACTGTCGAATGTTTAAATGATGCTTACAATTAGGATTGATATTTGATTCTGTATGAATAAAGATTAGATTTTTTGAAATCTATCAAAAAGATGAGAATATATTATATTTAATGTTTTTAATTTAGCTATATAATAACAACACTTTTAATTAAAGAAAACCCTTAACACTGACATCAATGTTCGACAAATATTCATGTATTTTATGTGTAAATAGAGGAGTTTGAGTACACGCTGTTTTTTTTGTAATGAAATTGCAATAGGTGTTATAAAATAAACGAGCAATTGGTCTAAATTAAAACTTCCTAATCTATGGTACAACAAGAAGTACTTATTACATTATGCAAATAGTTTGATGTAGAGCCAGCGACAGGCTGAAGCTATCCACAGAGCATTACTATAAATCATATTTTTTGTTACGTCTCGGTTATTCTTTCCGTTCCACATCTATGTCTATTATTACAGTTTTTGTTGTCAATCCGTTCTCGTATACTCCGTTGGCGTAATTACCGAGGCGAGTCCGAATACTCACTTGTAGCAAGGCTCGCTATTGTGGCCTCTGGTTGCGTCACAAGACCACGCCATGAGAGGGTCTAATGGCGGCTTGTTAAATTAATTGCTGTTATTTTGATCTAGATAAATGTTAGGTGTATTTTTAGAATGTCATTTGTATACGGAATACACAACGCAATACTTAAGGTTTGATAGAAAAAACAAGAGTTTGGGGTCCGGCTAAATTAGGAAAGAAATATTTTTTCTCGGGCTTTATTTTGGATCTTATTATATTTATATGAATAAGTCATAAATCATTATTAATAATGTATTAACTTGTGTTTCTGTTACTACATACCCAATAGAATAAAAGCGAACGTAATAGAAGAAATAATAATATTTTTAAACAATAAAATTGTATGTAATATCTAAATGGCATATGATATTGTTAGCGTAGATTCGTGATAATATTAATTCTATTTGTTTCCGTCTTTTGAACTTCCGAATTATAAAATTAACAATTCGCAATAAACCACAACTATTACAAATTCTATACTTTGATAGTTACATAAATTATAAGCAACACTTGAAAAAACGTAGGTCTAGAGTTCTAATAATTTCTTAGTCAATGCGTCAAGGATATCTTTTTTCTTAATCAAAAAATGACATAATATATTTTCCCTTGATTAACATTACACAGTATGGTTTAAATATTTAATAAACATATATATTAATTTAACGACAACCTGACCGTCAACGACAAGAAAGCGATATGTTATAAGTAGAATTAAACTTTTTATAGTAGCCAACATGTAAACACAAATATAACATATTCGCAATGTATAAAAAGTAGAACATTGGTTCCTCTACGATGACTGCAATTTCCGGCGAATCTAAATATTTGCGGCAATAAAAATGTCATGTAAGCTACTAATAAAATAGCACATGGCCTTTTGCAAGTTAAACTGCTACTTTCTATACGTATAAGCAGAAACAAAAAACAGGTATATATCAAAATTATATATTAAAATATTCTTTTTAGTCCATAAGTTCATCCGAATATTTTATATGGACATGTTGGCGTAATACGTTTCTTGATACACCTTATATTACGATTAATCAGACTAGTACTCTTTAGAGATAGTATTACGGACTAAGAAAATAGAAGCCAGTGTTGTTGCTATCCTATAATGAAACGTTTACATGGATCTATGTAATGCAAAACACCATTTATAAGCAATTGTAACAATTAATAACATCCAACATGCATGTGGGAACAACGCCAGCCATGTTTAGCGAATAACTATTGGCACTTTAGTGCATAGTATATAAAATCTTAACTAGGTGCTGCATCGCTCGATTTTAAAGATGAGAAATACTAATTTTAACACACACTTCATAACAACAATCCTTCTTGCCCTAGCAAGATTAAAAAATTCCAACAAAAATTATCTATATTTTTTGGTATTTTTACTCTGTGGGTTATATTATCTACTATTGGCGTTAGTAAGGATACCTATTTCTTTAAATATAATATATATTTTTATACAAAGTTGTAGTACCCACTTTTTTATTCTATAATCAAAAGTTTTCACAGTGCACATGATGTAAGAACTTTTTCTCGTCATTTTGGTAAAACATTGTGTTACATTATTGGATTTTTAGTAAGCAACCGTAATTTTTAAAAAACGTAATATATGATTCTCGATAAATGGACTATAAAACAGTGAAATTTTTTTTAAATCGGCTTACCTGTTACTGAGATTAGCGCGTCCAAAAAAACAAACTCTTCAGTTTTATAATATTAATATTTACATATTCAAATATATTTAAAAACGACGATGTATTATTATTGCATTTGTTTTAATAAGTTTAGAATAAGGTTTTGTATTGATGTTTCAGGCGGTAGGTAAAATATTTGACTTGAGGAATCTTCGCTTTGTAAAGTGTTACAGCACACCCCGTGACGCCGATCATAACCCCTTAAGTACATATGTTACAATAACATAAAAATGGCTGATGTCACTCGCAAAAAGTAGAAACAGGTGGTCGTGGGTGTTCAGTCTCATCCCAAGTGAGTAAATAGGACCAATTTAGGACGCAAGGCCCGGTCTGATTCAACGCTTCGTTGCGGCAATTAGATTCAATTTGCGGCCGCTCTACCTAGAACAAAAGTTCATTTTATTTGTAATTAGTAATACAATGACGAAACGGTTAGAAAGTGTTAAGTGCTACTTAGCATGTATGGAAACCCGCATTTTCTCTAAATATTCGCTTTAGAATCTAGTCCATTACCGCCCTTGGAATGCGAAAATTAGAAAGTCACTTTAATGTTGTGTTTTGGAATTTGTACTAAACTAGTTTGTCTTTGAGTAAGAAACTTCGCTTGTATTTAATTGTTTTTGCGTCTAAAGAAAACGTATAAATTAATCCTCAATTAATCTGAAAAGTATTATGAGTAGGTGTACACTAGCTTGATAAACATTTGATGACGGCAAACCGACTATCGCATCAGTTACCATAGCAATTATAAGGGGCTGTTGTTTGGTAATTTAAAATAATCATATGTTACAAATATATGTAGGTACTCTAAGCTCATATCATCATGAAATGAAATCATATTTGTAGAGTATTTAGGCACAGTCTAGGTATATTACAATTATGTTGGCAGTGCAATCGAGTTTATTTCAGTCGAATTTCATTACGCGAATGGTTCTATTGGTTGTCAGGCCGGCATTGTTAATTAAACTGCTTTGTTTGTTAGCCACATTTATGGAATAACAATCCCGACTGAGCTGTTTTCGCGATGCATGTTTTCAGATGTAGAATAATGCTAACGTAATCCAATGTTGATTGTTTTAATGGAAAACTTTTAATATCAGGAATTTGTAACATAACCAAGTCTGGATTGTTAGAACCATTATAGTCGTCATCAAAAAAAGTGGTCGCCATATTTCAAGTTCACGTTCTTATGTCTAGGATATTATATTTAAAATAACTTGTAAATTTAGCAGTTATAAGTTAGCTAAATAAGGACTTAGCGCTGTGTTCTTGTTTTCCGAAGTTGGCATGAATTAAGAAGTAAATAACCGTTTGGTAATTTTAGTATAGGCACATTATATCGGTTCTGAAAGTTTCAGACATACATTTAGTGCTCAAGGAACCCCTTTACCAATCTTCAAAATAACCCGTGAAACTATTTCTTTGTACCCGACCACATAGTTTTCGAATTAAACTTGTTGGTTTAGGACGCGCTCTTCATACTTTGAGTTTGTTTCATAGGGAGATATTCCGTGTGCATTATTACTGAACATTTTGTATAATTTATAAATCACAATTAGTACCTTGACTTTAATGGTTTATACGATTGGTTTGAATAATTGGAACAACCGAACAACTTGTTATTGTCTTTATTAGGGCTTCACTATAATAATTTTTCACCTAACTACTACCCTAATTCATGGGCTGATATATTGATATCACCGGTTGTTATACTCTCTGGACAATTATTAATCGCGCAGGGCCTCCATCACTAGTGATAAATTTGACAAATTGTGACCTCCTTTTTGGAGGTCACAATTTGGTTATATATATATATCCAATAATCCAATATATATATAGACTGTCTCAAAAGAAGGTTCATATTTATTTAGGTTAGTGCGTGAATGCAGCGAATTGGAGGGATGCGTAGATACGTCAATTGTTAGCCTGGATCTTGGGAATTTAATTGGTGCAAGATTTAAAGGGGATGCCTATGTCCAGCAGTAGACGTCTTATAGCTGAAATGATGATGATGAAGATTTAAAGACCCAAGATGCCTGTCGGAGGCTAGACTTCGTAAGTCAGGCAATTGAGCGTTAGTTACCAACATCTGGTTTTCGGATGAAGCACATTTTCAACTTAATGTACATGTAAATTACCAGAATTGCCGATACTGGAATGCAAAAAATCCGAAATGTAAGCATCATAAATTTCCCCATTCATCGAAAGTGACCATACTTATGGGCGGCGATTTCGTCGCGAGGATTTTTCGGTTATGTTAAGATGTTAGACGACTGCTCGCTGCCTGAACTGAATTTTTTTTGTGGCTATAACAAATGAAAATGCTTCCAGCAGGATGAAGCAACTTCACATACGTCTCTGCCACGAGTTCGTGAAATTTTATTAAGCAAATTAATCTCCTGGAGAGGTGAATTAAATTAGCCTCCACGCCTCTAATCCTGATTTAACCCCTATGGACTTTTTCTATGGGGTTATTTTAAATCTAAAGTTTGTGTGAAAAAACTGAGTCCTTAAGTCCACCTGCCGAGCTGTCATATGTCATTTTAGCGCTTGATTAGATGAGTACAGTGACACAGTTAAATGAGTTAAATGAGTACACTATACATATCGTATAGTGATACAAATACGATATAAATAATAGATTTAAGATCGTTTCTATTAATTATATAACTAATATTAGTGTAATAATCTAGTTCTATCTATAGATCTAAATTTTTTAAAAGCAATACTAAACTTCAAGGCCTTTTTCTAAATTTGATTAAATGTTATCTTAGAAGAACAATGAGTCATATTAAATGTTTAGTTAACCATTAAATATAGTATAAATTGATTTTGAGCTGACCCCTAAGTAGTTTTAATACATGTTATACTTTTGCTGAAAGTAACTATAATAGCAGTTAACATAATTGATATTCCTTTCTTTCAAATATTTTTTGAATCTCAAAGAAAAAGATAATAAGTTAGTTGCTTAGGAGATTAGATTCAACTGTAAATAACAAATGCCAATTGCTCTTTTCGAAATGACTTTTCTTAAATGTAAGACACGCTGGTTTAGCTGCCTCATTTAAATAGTAAAAATTCTTCTAAAATAAAAAACTCACAGAATACTTAACATGAAACGGTATATGTAGTGTGTTTCGCAGAGTGAGTGAAGTAATCAGAGGAGTTTAAAAGTGTCGCTTAAGCGGCGTAAAAAGCCGACAACACAATCAATGCGCGGACTGTGGCGCAGTTGTTCAAGAGCGGCGGTGATCTCTTACCATATAGTACACCCACATATTCCGTTGTCCGCTATAGAATAAAAAAAAATACATTTATTCTACTACTTCTATAAAAGGAGGTGGTTGTTGTGAGTTCTTTCGAAAGTATCAAAAGTTTAAGAACGAAAAGTACCGTAATAGAAGTGTTGTTAAATAAACCGATGATATATTGGACGAGTTATCAGAGTCAATAAATCAAAGCGTCGTCGAAGCTCGGTTCCCGGGGACTTATAATAGATGAAACGCAGGCTTCGTACTTCCGAGCCTGCAGCTTATTTACAAATCACCTCACTGTAAGACGTAAGGAGACTTAAATTATTTGAAGATGGAATTTACTTCGAATTCCTGTGTTCTTTTTATCGACCGCAACTTGTCATCGAGATGGCTCTAATTCCGTAGGTTGTCTAAAAGGAAAGACGTGTTTTTATCAACATTATTCTTATTTTAGTACGATTGAGGTTATAATCTTAAGATAATAAGGTCTTTTAATTTAACAATATTACGTAGGTGCCAATAAATATTTGTCCATGTTACACAAAAACTGTACAGTTTATAATTACTATAGCATCCTTTTAGAAAAGTAATTGTAAGATGTAGAGGGAATTTCTAAAATATATGAATTCTAACATATCAAGCGAAATAATGCTTTTCTTATCAAGTAAACGCACAATTCATAAGAAACTAAGTGACGTCACAGCTCGTTTATTGATGCTATTAAAATGATAGGGAAATGTGTTGGTTATTAATTATTGTAGGCAGTCATTAACGCGGTAACAGAAACTGAGCAAGTAGCAACATTGTTCATTTTGAATTCATAAGAATAATTTTGCTTTTCTCTTTCAATTTTTGATCATGATGAAAATATTTTACATCAAAAACTATTAGAGGTACCTACCGTCTTATGAACTCAACAATTTTATTACAATGAAAAGAATCAAACTTTTTATACCTGAGTCATACTTACAAGCAAAAAGCGGTAACCTTGAATACTATAAAATAAAACACATGCTTGATACATTTAAAATTGAGACTGAATATCGACTCATTAGAATTGTTTTATAATTTAGATATCTTAATTTTTACTTTTACTTTATTTTACTTTAAATTTGATAAAGTCTACCTTCAACTTTGTTGCATATATTAAATTATCCACAAAGTATTTCTATAGAAATAGTAATAATTTTTTTTAAATTAAAATTATAAATTACAAAGCCAATTTTTAACTAGTTCATTACACGTTTAAACAGATTATTTTTGTCTTGTTTTAATCTTACAAAATAGTTAGCAATTGGCATTAGGTTATCCAGTGATTTCATTGTTTTGCTCTTCGATTTAGATAACTCTAGGTATTTATTGCGATGACTAATACAGTAAATGGCGGACTGACTCCCACATACACATTACATGCCAATCTGTGACAATATAAAAATAGTTTTATTTAGGAAATTCTACAGTACGTATTATAGGCCTTAGGCGTCGGGCTTAGCTGATTACTTTATATTCATAGAAAGTTATTTTGTCGAAATTTAATGTAGTATTAAATGACTTTAGCAACTAATACAATAAAGAATAAAGTTGAGTTGCCTTCTAGACCAAATTGAGATAACCCACATTGAGTTTTGTTAAACATTGGTCAGTAATAAATAAATGTTTGGTAACATGGGGTTTCTTTTCAGGATCACTTTACAAGTGGAATATTGGAACGAATGAGAGCAAAAGTGAGGCGCTAGAGTAGAAGCTTGTAGGCGCGTCGCATTAGAATCCTCGGAGCCCCTGTGCACCTCGGTCAGTGCTCGCCGGAGTCCCGCGACTCGGCCGGCACGCACCGCCTCCGCCGTGGACAACCTCGGCCAGAGCCCCCTTCCGGTGAAGAGGCTGCACGAAGCGCTTCAGACCGCGCAAGCGAAACGTCAGCGTCTCTCCCCTCCGTATTCCACCGCGCCCCCCGCCATTCACCCCATACACCAGCTAGCGGTGCAGCAGCACATCAAGGTGCAGCAGAGCATCGTTCAGCAGCACCAGCTGAATCTGGCCCACCAGTCGCTGCAGAATCTGCAGAGCCTCCAGGCAGCACAGAGTCCGGTGGGGCCGGGCGGCGCAGGCGCGCAGACGGCGGCCGGAGCGACCCAGGGCGCGCTGGTGCCGCCGCAGCAGCCTTCGCCACGCTCCGCCTCGCCGCACCATAAGAGCATGGAGCTAGCGTTGTGCCAGAGCATGGATTCCGTCAATACCGCCACCACAGAGGAAGAGGTACGGATACTTGATTACTCATTTTTGCCTAATTGTTTTACGTCGTGGAGAATTTGGTCATGTATTAACTAGAGCAACTATAATTCTTCTGAAATGCCATCGCAGAGGACTTAATGCATCGCTTTAGCAATTTGTCATCGAACAATTGTTAAATAATAGCTTAGAGGCGCGGCGCCGTACCCCATCCTCAATAGGAAAACGTTCAGATATACAATAAGCATTCACTAACACAATAAAAGGAAATTCATCGAGACTGGCTGCCTCTGGAAAGCGTAACATTATTCACAGTCACAGCTATTGTAATATATTAGCTCTTATTGCAACAATTGTGCTTAAATCATTTGAAATGTTTATCGATATTGGGCTCAATCCACACACATTTCAAAGGAATCATTGCAACTGAACATTTTTCGTATTAATATTTAAGTTTTGTATATAAATCATAACCATAGAATGTGTTACCTAGGATGTTACCCGTCTGAAATAATAGTGCATCTCTTTGATGTGAAATCATGCACTACGCAAAGGGCGAGCTTATGGGCAAGACCCTTCGCCACCTGGATGCAATCATTCAAGCGATTTCAGTGTTACATATATATACTATGTTGAGCCTTATGTAGTATACTCTCGGGACTAGGTTTTATTCATTATATTAGCCTTGCATGCTTCCATCTCTTAGAACGCGTCAGAGTTTGGCCATATAGAGAATGTAATGAATTCTTGAGTTTATGACTTGCTGAATTTATATTAATCTAAATAAGCTTGTATATTATGTGATTTTATTATATTATCCTAAACATTTATCATCAATAATGACAAGATTCGGTTAGGTAAACTTATCTGAAGGCTATTACACAAAGGGAGATTTTTCTTTAAAGGTTCAGAACTTTGATAATTGAAAACCAAGTATTTAATTTTGTTTATCATCAAATAATAAATAGCCTAGCTTATCATTGTGACAAGTTTGCGAATAATAGTCGGAGCTGGGACCCTGCTTAGAGCCACGACTGACGTAAATAATACATATTTAAAGTCTAGACTAAACAGATGCGAATACAGTTTGAATAACACAGTATGTGCCATAATATTAATGCTTCATACCTGTCACTTCGCAGTTGGATGGAACTTAATTGCGCAATATATAATTACCGCGCCGATTTAACTTACCTACCTTTTGAGAGCCTCGTAGCTAAGTGGTTTAATAAGTTGACTATGAATTGAGAGGTATCGGAGTCGAATCCTGGTCGGGACAATTATATGAATATTGAGTGAGGATATTGGAGACCCTTAAAATGCCGCTTAAATTCCGTAAAAAGCCGGCAACACAATCAATGCACGGTCTGTGGCGCAGTTGTCCATGGGCGGCGGTTTTCTCTTACCACATACACCTGCCGAGATATCCGTTATACCATAAAAAATAAAAAAAATAAAATATAAAAAATATTTACTCTGTAATGTAATTTTTGAGTACGATAACAACTCGGTGTATTGAAGATATTACCAAAATTAAAAAGTACAAGATCGTGTGAATCAAGTAATAAGATGAAACAAACTCTCGTTCATATTAAAATATGCGACCAAGACTAGGAACGTGTATCGCAAGAGATAATTACCAAATTAAAATGAATTCTCTAATTATTTTTAAATAATTGAATACTAAGCACCTGACTGATTTTGTTTCGTGTTAGTAATTTGGAAACTAAATTGGTTTTCCATTTCAACAAATTGGCTACGTTAATTGAAAAGTACCTATTAAATTATATTTTAGCTATAGGTGAATAACACAGTCAAGTTTTTGGTGATCAATTCTGTTTGGTCGTGGCTTATTTCAATATTATTTCAATGAAATCGTATTTGTAAGATATGGGTATATTATTTAATAATATTTTTAAGTTAATAAATTCTTTTGGCAGCTGCCAAGAAATATGGCACAGTTTCAACGCTACTAGGTATTTAGCGACTTTTGA
>DWCF01005080.1:0-14967 GCA_018230265.1 Delias oraia
AAAACAGTGCTACAACTGTTTTACTGAGTAGCGTAAAAAGTCGGCAACATAACTTTCGCGCGGATGTTCATGTGTGCTGGTTTTCTCTTTCCATATAGAAGACCCGCCTGCTCCGTTCTCCGCTATACCTAAAAAAGACTTTCAAACACGTTATAGGCATTATCAAACCAAATTTTCTGTAAGACTCAATCATATATTCTCATTGTTTCTTCTTTTTAGCAAATCCGATTACAACGAAAAAGATTTTTTTTTGGATTTTATATATAGCCTGTTGATATAAATAAAGTAGTTTGATATTGGTGAAAAAAATTTCAAGATACATCTTTAATGTCATAAACTTACCTATCTCTTTCTAAAATTAAGTAAATTTGTTTTCCTGATATATGAACGTAAGACATGTTTTACGTTAATTATGTCTTGATATATTTGTGGCAGAATTTGTAAAGAAAATATTTCTAAAAATCAAACAAAACATATTTATAGAACTACACATTTATATTTCATCAGCAAATAATTTGTCCTACAGTAATTTCTCTCAAAATATAAAGAAAGTAGAATCAAATGATTATTTAATTACAAAATGATATGTTCGCGTGCCTTCCTATGTGGGTTAGAATTTTGATTGTTCTCTTGTAATACTTTATAGACAATTTTAAATAGGAAAGCTATATTTTTTATTGTATAGTGGATACCGGGCAGGTGGGACTTCTGATGGTCAAAGATAACCGCGCCCATAGCAAACCTGGCTTTGATTGTATTGATGGCTTTGTAGCAGTATTCTTACTCACGCAGCATAACAGTATGAGTACGATTTAAGACTGGTATTATGAGAGCCCGTTTACTTCCGATGAGCTAACGCCATTAGTTTGTCAACATATGCTATATAGTGATTCTCCAACGGAAGCAGTGATTATTTTACTCTGTATTTTTTATGGTATAGCGGACAATGGAGCGGGAGGGTAAGAGAACACCTATATGGTAATAGAACATCGCTAATTATGGAAAAGCGGGCCACAGACCCCGCATTGGTTGTATTGTCTGCTTTTTACGCCGCTTAAGTGGCATTTTAAAGGGCCTCCGATAGTTATCACTACACTCTCTAACACAGTAGATCGGTTCCTGTACTACTACCATTTCACGCTGAGTATTCTGTTAGTCCGAGGTGTAACTTCGAACGAGCTGGTCCAATTGGTACATTAGCATATGCTTCAGCATGGCTCTCTCACGAGCTCACTGAATACTCGGCATGAAATAGTAGTTGTACTTGAGACAGTGTCTCTACGGTGTTTCGCTCAGTGAGTGAGGATATCGGAGGCCCTTGAAAATGCCGCTTAAGTGGCGTAAAAAGCCGGCAACACAATCCAATGCGTGTACTGTGGCGCGGTTGTCCATAAGCGGCGGTGTTCTCTTACCATATAGGAGACCCAACTGCTCCGTTGTCCACTGTACTATGAAAAAACTCTGAATTTATTTTAAAAAATATCTTATAGAAATATTTATGTAAAAGACCAGTATTCGTTATGTTAAGAGAACTAGACTATTCACGTAATTATTAAATGATTTATAAAATAAATATAAATTTATTCGTCATATATACTTTAATTATTATAAAATTATAGTCAAAACTGCAATACCGTCATCTTCCGTAAAATAACGTATTTATAAGACTAAATTTTTTGTTCAATCGCTACCTAGCACATCGCGTTCGCGTGACACAATTTATAGACAACTCACACATCAGAGTTCAGACAATCATTTAATTGTCTATCCCTCTTTTTATACTGGTCTAATCTAGTCAATTAAAGACATCATAGGAACGCAACGTTTTGGTCGACTTTAAAGCATTTTTCCATTGCGCAACATTTCATTATTTATCGTATCTCGTTTTCTTACAATGTCCTCGACAATTTATGCACGGTACAAATGGCCTTTAATGTTTATTTGTTTAATTTATTGTATAATTGTACAGAACTTCGGTTAATATCTAACGAAAACGATTTGTCAAGTCCACTTATTGGGCCTGCTCGGCCGAAATGATATCACAGGCGCACAGAATACTCAGTTGTACTGGAAATGGTGCTTCTTGTGTTTCACTGTGTGAGGATATCGGAGGCCCTTGAAAATATCGCCGGCAACACATCCAATGCGCAGACGTGGCGCGATTGTGCATGGGTTTGTCCGCTATATTATAAAAAAATCACCGGAATAACAATCCTTGGGAGGTTTAATTAAATTTTGTAATAACCAACATTAGAATAACATTCAAAGGTAGTTCTTTCTCTTTCTCTATTACTTTCTTTCTCTACTCAACGTACAAAACATTAAAAACACAATTATTTTTGTAATTTTTGAGGACTATGAGTACAATAAACTTTAGCAAATGTAAGAGACGTAACATGTAAGAGATGTTACATATATAATTATATTATATATACCACTTTAATTAAGTATTTTATTTATAAATTAATTATTTAGCTACAGTTGGTTAAGTTATTTTAAAACTGCCATCGTGGTTCTATATGTATAATGGTTGCAATTGTGTGCTATGCTGACTTGTGTGTGGCTCGAAGTTATAAAATTTATCAGAACAAAAACTAGGTTTATGCTTGCTTTAAATCGGTAATAATTCTTGATTAGCTCAACAATGATAAATATTGTTACGGTTCACTATTTCCGCATAGAAATTACTTTTCACTTTTTTTATTGTGTAGCGGACAACGGAGCAGGTGGGTTTCATATATGATAAGAGAACACCGCCGCCCATGGAAAATCACGCCATAGTCCGCGTATTACTTGTGTTGCTGGCTTTTTACGGTACGTATGCGGCATATTTAAGGGTCTCCCGATATCTTCACTTACTCAGCTAAACATACTAGAAGCACAATCTCAAGTTCAATTACTATTTCAGGCTGAGTATTCTGTGAGCGAGTACTATCACTACAATATACTAATGTATAAATTAAATTGTCCGGACTGGAATTCGAACCCGATACCTCTCACTTCTTGTTAGACCTATTAAACCCACTTAGCTATGAGCCTCTCACTTCGATTTCATGTGTATATAATTAAGCAAATGCTAGAGTAGTGTTCAAGGTACATTTACGAGAAGGTAAATTTATAAAGGTACAGCATAAAAAATCTTATAGGTATAATCATTAATCAATATTTATTTACTAAGTACCTCCCAAAAAAATAACTCTACTCAAGTATTTTTCATATTCTTACTTAATACTTAACATAAGTTTATAAGACAACCTTATTTTTCCGAAGTACACCAATTCACGATGAAGGTGCGGTACACTGGTCTAAAATCAAGAGGCCTACTAACCTAACTAACCTACCTATATTTTTGTAACCTTTTGTACTTTTTGTACCTGTATTTTTGAAAAAAACATAGGTTTATCATATTGTAATTTATATAGCATACTTCAATTCTGACTATAATCCCACCAATCCCACACTTGAATACTTTGATTATGACAAAAAGGCTGAATTGTGTGAAATAATTCGCGACATCGCAACCTAAAGACTTGAATTAATTGAAATAAATTTGAGGAAAATGACAGAAAAGAAATGGATCACATAAAAAAAGGAATTTAAGATGGTATGTATTAAAAATGAAATAAATGTTTCCAAGTATATTGTAGCGGAAAATCTGGCAGCGATTTTCCTATATTATTTTCCCTATAAAACCTCGGCTTTTCAACAAATGTCTGATTTGCGTTGTAAAAGGGGGTGGGCGAGCCCCAATCAATGGGTGCTAGGCAACGAAATACTAACAATGTCGTCATTATAGAGAACCTGCTATTACACCGAAACGAAAATTTGAGGTTTTGTTATAAGAATTAAGAGACAATGCGCTCTCTTGCCTCATTATATCACGCTTCTGACAGAACTGAAGGCCAAATCCTTTAACTGTAAGAAAAATATGTGAAACAAGCAGAAACAGATCAATCCTAGGCCTTGGTTACACGGCCAGTTGACGAACTATGTGGCAATGAATATATTAATGTAAAACACTATTACATGACTTCCGAAGCATATGCTGTCGTATTAATTGAGCTGGATCGTCCGAAGTCATACCACGGTCTCATAGAATAGCAAACGTGAAATGGTAGTTGTACTTGAAACGGTGCTTCTACTGTTTCGCTGAGTGAGGACAGCAGAGGCCCTTAAAAATTACAATTACATAAGTGGTCTGTAAAACCGGTAACACAACCAATACGCGGACTGTAACTCGGTTGACCTTGAGCGGCGGTGTTCTCTTACTACAAAAGAAACTCAACTGCTTCGTTGTCCGCAATACCATAAACCATCATCAGCCTATTCAAGTCCACTGCTGGATATAGGCCTCCCTCAAAGACGCCCACCTGTTACGATCTTGAGTGATCTGGATCCAGCGGTTGCCCGCGACCTTCGTCAGTTCGTCTTTCCATCGTGTGGCGGGACGTCGCACTCTGCGTTTTCTGGTACGCGGTCGCCACTCGAGAACCTTTCTTCCCCATCGGTTGTCGGTTCGTCGAACGGTGGCCAGCCCATTGCCACTTCAACTTACTAATACGGCGGGCAATGTCGGTATATATAAATATATGAAATAAGCCTCCAATATAGTCACTGACTCAGAGAAACACAGTAAAAGCCTTTAAAAGAAAGAAGTTTTAGAAGATTTGAGTAGAACTTTAAAGTAGTCTTCATTATATACCAATTTTTCTTGTTAATAATAAGTTTTGACAACATAAATCATGACCTTTAATTTCATATCACTTTTAACTCCAAACTCGAAAAGTTTATGACTAAAACTTAATACCTGCGTAGCTGAACGGTCTTATAAGCTACCAGGTTTGTTTACCGGTCCGAATAAAAATTCATGATTTATTGGGTTTGGAAGGGCTTCGTAGTGGCATAGCGAGTATATCAACTCTGTTTTAGCCATGCTGACGAAATGATTGGACCGTCTCGCACGGTTTCACAGAATACCAGCGTGAAACGACTTGTACTGTGTTTAACTGACTGGGTGACGATACCATAGTTGAAATTATACCGCTCAGTGGCATAAAACCACGACAACATAAACGCGGATTATGTCGCAGTGATCTCTTACCATAAAGGAGACGCGCCTACTCCGTTGCCTGCTATGTAACAAAAATACATAAAACCTCGTTCGTTTCGTTCTTGCGATGCCGCCAAAACCCTATTATTACTTAGAAACTACATCACCACATACATATAGAGTTTTGATAGTTCTATTACAGCGTTGCTTCGGTATAAGAATCGGCCAATCCCTGGAAAGTTTTCACAAAAGCTTTAAATTCATATGACGGTTTTCTGAATGATTGTTATTGCCAATGTTAATTAATTTTCACTTCGATATTCATTATTGCTTTTTGATATTCGCTTTTGTACAATAATTCATTTTAAACAATTATTTATAGGGCAAATTATTCTTACAAATAAGTAAGAGACCACTGATATTGATTTTATAGCATCCGTAGGCATTTTAAATGGATTTAAACGATAAAAAATATTGATGAAAACAAGTAAAATTACATATTTCTCATAATCTTCAGCTTATTCAAGTCCACTGCTGGACATAGGCCTCCCCCAAAGGCCGACCTGTTACGATCTTGAGCGATCTGGGTCCAGCGGTTGCCCACGTCATATTTCTAGCGTCTTTGACTCTCGACATTCGACGGTGTAATATAACCAACTATATTTTAGCTTTGTACCTATTTATTCCTTTAGAGTGGTTTTATATTTAGTTATTGACAAAATTTGATAAAAAAATGTTATTAGCTACTTGTTTGATCCAAATTTCTATAACACCGAAATGAGGTTATCAATTCGTTGTGTATTTTTTGTTAATTCAACTGTTTTATCCAAATTTGTATTAAAAACAGCGGATATTACAAAAAGTAAGCTTTATTATAAAAGTAAATATATTTGATATTTTACAGATCATTTTTAAAACGGTTTATTTTTTCAACAATATAATATATTGTATTCTGCATAATCAATTTGCATTTCTCGTTCATGTTATCTGTGTTTTAAAACAAATGAGGTTTCATGACTGGTATTGAAATAAAATTAAAAAATTCATAGGATTTAACAATCACTTGATAATTGTTATGATCTATTCACAGTAACTGTTGATGTAATAAAAACTTTTCCAAAGCGCTAGTGCAGAAGAAATGGCAAAAAACTGCACCGGCTTTTTTCCAAAGATGCAACTTTTCAACTGCATTTGAGCCGTAGGACGTCCACTGATGGACATAGGCCTCCCCTTCGAATGCGACCTGCACCCAGCGTCTTCCGGCGACCTTTATAAGGTCGTCTGTCCAGCTTGTGGTTGGATTTCCCATGCTGCGCTTGCCGATCCGTGGTCTCGTAACACTTTTCGACCCATCAGCCTAACTTTACGTGCAATATGCTCTCCCCATTGCCATTTCAGCTTGCTAAATCGGCGTGCTATGTCGGTGACTTTAGTTTGTCTATGGATCTCCTCATTTCTGATTCGATCACGTAGAGAAACTCCGAGCATAACCCTTTCCATAGCTTGCTGAGCGACCCTAAGCGTTGAAATGAGGTCGATGGTGAGACCGTTTCTGCAACTTTTATTATATTATTATTATATCTGGACTTAAGCTTCCATTGTTAAGTTTAAATTTTATGTACAGAGTGTAATAAACAAACATTGTGTTATGTATAATGTATTTTACGTATTGATATGATACTCGGAAGCCCATCCTCAATCAGAGCACGCTGGATGTCGCTTAACGAGAACAAAAAGTCGGAATAAGTAGAGAGCGTACGCTTTATTCCTTCTGTGGGACAGCTATTTTGGTATGCCCGCCGGATGCGCCGGCGCACATTTGTACTATGCGCAGAAAAGTTTTAAACACTTAAGTGTTAAGCTGGGAAACTTTTTACATACCATATAACACTCTTATAAACGATATAAAATTTAATAATTTAATTATATTTAAATAATTTATTTTGTCCCGCGCACCACCTTTCAGTGGAATCAGCTGGTAGCAGGGGTATTTCCAAACCAATACGACATGGGGACTGCTTGCTCTAGATGAGTAACCTGCTCGTTTGGCAACGTTTTTATATAAAAAATATGATCCAATTGATGTTTAAATCTAGTTCATTAATACAAAGGAATTTCACGGAAAATTAGCATTAGATGTAGAAATATATAGTAGAGTTTTTAAGCAAATTGTCACTCCGGGGTGAAAAATCTGAGTAGGAGTAATATTTTGCTAAGGTCACAGTTGTAGCATCATTCATATTTTGTATTAACGACACGTCATTATTTAAGTTGATTCTAACGTATTTGCCTCTGCCTCGTCGGTTTAATGTGATTTTTTTCTCTCTTATGCTGCTGACGTTACACACATGTCCGTGTGAACGGCAGTAGCGCAGACGCACAAATAAACAACATGTAAATACAAGAAATTATTTAGATTTCGTATTGTCTTGAGAGTGCTTTCTAATTATTTTAAGCTTTGAAAGCTTAAGACCGGTTTCTAATGTGAATTGGAAAATATAGGTCGATTGCGCATTAGATTGAGTTCGATGTGCTATAACCAATTGACTTTCGCTGTGATACTACTTGCTGATAGATGATACATAAGAATTGTTGTAATTTATAATCAAAAAAGTCATGTAACTTCTGAACCTGAAAGATGTAATAATATTAAACTATGTATAAAACTACTGTAAATCAATCACAATTTGAATAAACATTCCTTGGTTCCAAATTTGAATCCTGACGCTTTATAATCTGAACGTACCAGCGACGAAGAAAAAAACCATAAAACCTTTTTTGTTACAGAAAGCGGCCAGCCAGTTCGAAACTAGTTTAAGGATAAAAAAACAAAAACTCTTTGGACCGCATCTAGTAATGCTTGTGAGGTTATCTGTGCAACATTGAAGTTTGTTACAAGATGGCTGTGTTTCCCGCGTTTTTCGGATTACTCCTCGTCTCACTAGTGACAGGTAAATTATTTTTTTAAAATTAATATTATTCTTATTTTGTTATTTTTAATGATTACTAAGTTGTCTATTATAACTACATTATAACTAGGATCAATTGTCTATATCTTTATTATCAACTGAAGTTGTTAGTACTTTTTTTATGGTATAGCGGACAACCAGCCGGTAAAAATCCGGTAACACAACCAATACGCGGACTGTGACACGGTTGTTCATTGGCGGCGGTATTCTCTTACCGTAGACCTGCTCCGTTGTCCGCTATAGAATAAAAAATATATTTTTAAACATCATAAATTGCTTTTTTAAATAAGTTCGTAGCCACTTGTTTTACATTCTTCAGTTGTAGTTCATCCGTTAGCGGTGTCAAGATCACATTACATAAACACAAACACACGTGGCAGTTTTTTCTTAATATTTACGTTACAAATACACGGCTTCCGTTAAACTTATGCCGCGCTTTTTATGTTTAAAAGATACAATAGATTATGAGACTCCTGCAAAGGTTAAATTTTCATAACCTCTTTTGTAAAATAAAAAGAAATATCTCCAAGTAATTCTTTATTAAAATTGGATGCGAACTGACCATTCTACGTATTCCAAGTACTTAATATACTCAAATTGAAATATTCAGCGAGCCTGTTATATTTTGTTCGCCATATTTCTATACCTTTTGAATATTCGGTCAAATGAACACACTCATTGTGTTTTCATATATAACTATATAAAATGGTTTTCATATAAATATAAACTAACAACAATACCAATACGACTTGGTGACCTTTATGAAAACTATGTACATATTTCTGAAAGTCCGGCAACGCACCCGCGGTTCTGCACGGGCTAGAGATGTCCATGGACGGAGGATTGCTTGCCCGAGGTGAGCCTCCTGCTAGTGCCATATATATATAAAAAACAGAAATTATATATTAATGACTGGCTACACCAGAACTAACCCGAGATTCGATGTTAAAATTTCCGAAACGGAAAAGGTTTCTGTTTTCACTTAAGTAATTCAAAAGAACTGGTACCTTATTTGGCTGTAACATTTAATGAAAATGTTTAAATCAACTTTGATTCATTCGGGTCTGAGGTAGTTTTGTTTTTGGACCTCTAGCTATGAACAATAGGGTCACGTTAACAACTGTTCAAGTTATTCAAAGGATATTAAAATCGTTAATTCACGCAGTAGATTTTACTATAATTTTAAAATATTTAGTCTCTTACGAAATTTTTATCACATTTTTCTGTGTTTTGCCTTGTAAATCAGTAACTATAAAACTATTAACGGTTTTATTAGCAATGATCTATCGGTAAAAGATATCTTAACTGCTCTTTTTTATAAACAAAGCAGGTGGGTCTCCTATATGGAAAGATAACACCGCCGTCCATTAATAAGGGCCATAGTCCACGCATTAGTTGTGTTGCCGGCTTTTTACGCCGCTTAAGTGGCACTTTTAAGGTCCTCCTATATCCTCACTCACTCTGCGAAACACAGTACAAGTACCGTTTCACATTATAATTATCTGATAAAATAATTATCATTATAAATTCAAATTAAAATTGTCTGGATCGGGGTTCGAATCGGATACCTCTCGCTTCATGATACACTCTTAAAATCATTAAGCTACGAGGCCCTCCATTATTCCTCTTATTCCTGATGCTATAACGGCCGATCTTGAGATTCATCGTACAGATAGTATATGTCCGTGAACCCAAAAATTCAGTTCACCTAAGAATAACCGATGTCTGCGTTCTTGGTGTCTTGGTCAAAGTTAAAGTTATTTCTGGCCTACCTGTTGCATCAATACGTTGCGGTAGGTTATAGACAATTAGAGGAAAGACAGATTTTATACAAATTAAGTATATAAACTATGGTGTATAGTATTGAGATGTTTTATATGACATTACGTCTAACAATTACTGTTATATGTCATATTTTATTGTTAAAATATTAAATTTTATGAATGTGTCAGACTATTGGGACGAAATTATTAATTTTATCAAGAAAAATGATTAATTTCGATACGTTATTTAATAATATAATAAGCAAGAAGCCCTCTTAAGCTCTCGTGGTCATATTTTGGAACAAAATGTCAAGACCGGTCTCTAGAAAATACAACTATTCATAGAAAATGGATTTTCCAAAATCTGATCCTAATATTTAGTCGCTTGTACCTAATTTTGTATTATAGTGCTAAATTTTGATTCAAATGAAACGTAATATATCTTTCTCCTTCTCTCTTTTATAATTTTTACTATTATGTAGCTCTAATCACAGGTGGGTATCAGGACTTAAGCGTATCAATTAATATCTTCCAAAAATGTGACATTTTTTCTCAAATTCAGTGCTATTTTAAAATTCAGGGCTCAGGAGGATATAGAAATACACTTATAGCGACTAAATTACAAAACGCACTGTTAAAGAACTCAAGCCTAGAAGTTACACAACCTTAGTCACATGATTCACTGTTAACCGTTTCCTATTATAGTGCTGTTAATATAAGGAAACCCCGTGAGAATTTTCTTGATCTTTGCATAGTTTTTGTTGGGTCATGACCTACCTCAATCTAATTACATTATAAAGGTCATACGATGAAGGTACAATTTTAATGAATCAAATTGAACGAAATTTAAAATCTATACGGTCCCAACTTTAAGAAAACATAAGGAAGGATGAATGCCTAAGATTCGCAGCATTCAATAACCTCCTTACATAATATAAACGGCTTTACTTGATATTAATTTCATATATTCTATCGCTAATTTTTTTTAATATAGTGTAGCGGACAAAGGAGCAGGTGGGTCTCCTATATGGTAAGAGAACACCCCCGTCCATGGACAACCACGCCACAGACCGCGCATTGGTTATGTTGCCTGCTATTTACGCCTCTTAAGTGGAATTTCTAAGGGCCTCCAATATCCTCACTCGCTCAGCGAAATCCAGTACAAGTACCGTTTCAGGAGCAAGATCGTTTTTCAAGACATTTAGTATGAAGGTAGCTGGCATATGGATTAATATATAGACTACCAAAATTGGTCTGGCGGGTCCAAAGATGCTCAGGTTTCATAATTGGACCCGCTTGCTGCCATACCGGACAAGACGACGTCTGTCAGGTCCTCTAGTTGTATGTAAAAGAAAAATTATCATATCAATAGCTACCTATTGATATGATCAACTGACGGAACAAGTAAGCATTATTGTTATCTTTGCGTAGGAGTTGAAATATTATCTTGAACGGCAGGGTGGCTAGACAGCCTCCGATGAACTGCTCAGTCATTTGGAAAAACCATTATTTTCAGGTTACTGATACTGCTATTTTTATAATATATATATAATATAATATAAACTTTATTTAATATATACTACAGTTTTTATTTAAATAAAACTGTGGCAAACGAGTAGAAGGGTCACCTAGTATAAGTATCACATCCATGGACACCCCTGACACTTGCGAGGCCTCGGATGTGGTGCTGGCTTTTCAGGGTTAGGTACGCTGTTTTATTGAAGGCCCCCAGGTCGTATTTTTATGGAAATACCTCTGCTAGCATGGCTGATTCCACAGGTGCACAAAAATGCCTTAAATTGCGCTCAGTTGTGGAACGACAATTATCGAAAAGTGGATGAAAGTTTATTATATAACAATCAAATTTAATAAAAATAAAGTCTTGAGTTAATATGACCTATATTATTAAAATACTGATATTAAGAACTTACAGTAATTCTAATTATCGGCATTAAAATGAAGACATTCGGTACATGTGTTTTTAATTAGTGCACTGAATCATTTATCATTTAAATTAAATAAATAAAGTCCATGAGTGACTTTCGCAATTTAATATTATACATTTTATACACACTAATTGTAGTCTTAGTAGATTCCCGCAAGCTCCATACTTGTTACAAAAGCTTTGTTTAATGATATAACGGACAACGGAGCAGGTTGGTCTCCTAAATGGTAAGAAAACACCGCCGCCCATATACAACCGCGCCATAGTCCGCGTATTAATTGTGTTACCTGCTTTTTACACCGCTTGACCGACATTTTTAAGGGCATCTGATATCCTCATTCACTCAGTGAAACACAATAGAAGTACCGTTTCATGCTGAGTATTCTATGAGCCCCCGATATCACTTCGAACGAGCCGGCCCAATTTGTACGTCAGCATATGCTTCAGCATGGTTTTCCTACGGATACGGTTCCAAAAACTTGAAGGCCACTCATATGTTTGCCAGTGCATTTGTGGCAATTTTCTGGACAAGAAAGCATGTCAGACGTAATTATAGAAGTGGTTTTCCCCCTTGCGTGTTTGATAAATTTTAAATTTTAATTTTAAAAAGAAAGCTTCATTTTTTTATTCTTATTCTATTCTGCTCAAAAGATGTTTCGTGACTTAGTAAACGTATAAATGTTTAATTTGATGAGGCAATTGTCTTCCTAATACAACGATTCCCTACCTATTTTAGCCCCCCACGGACTTGCCATTCAAGGAGCTCTCACTGATCCCTTAATAAAACAGAAAAAAAATCTGATAAGTCCTTATTTTAGTAATTATTATTATTTATTTATGTTTCGGAGATGATACTGCAGAATCCGTTGGTCCACAGACCACAGGTTGGGAAACACAGATCTAATAAAAAAGGTGCTTTTTTCAACATCATTTGCCGGCAAGAACCTACCAAGGAAGTAGTAAGAATTCAACGAATCGTAGTTCAACCTACTTTGCATCGTTAACCGATAGTGAAATCTGGCGTAATTTGCGTATTAAACTACATACATCTTAAAATACAACCTCAAATCTTTTAAAGAAATCGTAAGAAACTGTACAAAACATAAAATTCAAATAAATGAGTAAAATCAACGTTATCAGATGTTTTAAAAAGTAAGAACGAAAAGTATATCGTACTGGCAACATTATTAGCGCCTATTGGACTATTAAATGTAATCGCAATACCTTCGCGTTTGTGTTGCCAATTTATTGCATTATTTTCGCTTTCGCTTAGTAAATAGCCTATTTGAAAAGATCTTTTCTCTGCAATAAATATTAAAGTTTACGTAATTTATTATACTGTGTTTCAATTCGTATAGAATTAAGATATTAAACTATATCTCGAAGAAATTCACTCATCCCATAAGTGAATTTCTGCCATGCTGAAGCGAGAGTCTGATGTGATACCACGAGCTCACAGAATACTCAACGTGAAATGAATGCCGCTTGAATGGCGTATAATTTGGCGGAAATAGCCGCCAATCAATGCACAGACTGTGGCGCGGATGTCCATGGGCGGCGGTATTCTCTCATCATATAGGAAACCCGGCTCCGTTGTCCGCTGTACTATAAAACAATGTGTGATCAGAATGATTTATATACACAAAAATTATTGGTTTGCCCGGGATTCAAATATAAAACCTCCCGTGTAACATACATGATGCTTTCACTGCTGAGCTGAGTTGGTCAGACAGTTACATTTCTCTATAATATAATAATAAAAAGTATGTGAACATTTTATAAAACTGCAGGTATTTTTAAGAATTACTCTAATCTAAAACGACAAATTCCAATTATGACCTAAATTATCAAAATGCTTACAATAAAAACGTGATCAATAATCAATATTACGGGGAATGTTCTATGGATTTGTATGGTTTGATGCTTGCAGATTATAAAATTCAATCAATTCAATCAAACTTCGTGACCGAATGAATTTTCATTCATACTCGATGTGTGTCGTTCCACAACTGAGCATTTTTAAGGTCAAATTGTACCTGCAGGGGTTATTTCAAACCAATATGACTTACAGTCCTTAAAAAAGAGCGTACCTAACCCTGATAAGCAGGTACTGGGGGTGTCAATAGGATTCGCTTATCCTATGTGACATTACTGCTCGTTTGGCTCCCTATTTAAAATTTTCACAGTCTAAATTATCAAAAAAACTTTATTATTAAGATTTTATTTTAATCTATAGCGGACAACGGTGAAGGTGGGTCTCTTATATTGTAAGAGAACACCGCCGCCCATGAACACGCGTTACAGACCGCGCATTGGTTGTGTTGCTGGCTTTTTACGCCGTTTAAGCTGCATTTTTTTAAAGGGTCTCTGATATCCGCACTCGGCGAAACACAGTAGAGTCACCGTTTCAAGTACAACTACTATTTCACGCTTAGTATACTGTGAGAACGTGGTATCACTGCGGACGAACCCGGCCACTTCGTGCGTCCGCAAATGCTTCAGTATGGCTCTCCCACGGGTGAAGTAAATTAATGCTTAGCTTAGGACAAAAAAGAAATGTGTAAATACTTGTTCATGCATTTTTTATTCATATGTAGTTGTGCACTGTTTGAAGCAAAATAATTGCTCTCCATCAGACGGTGAGTAATTCTTGACTCATCTAAAAAATATTCCAGTCTCTAAGTTCCAAGTGAAAGTCCTACCAAGAATCAACCTTGTTGACCATATTATTTCCAATTTTTTAGTTTTAAGTAGGTATCCTTTATATGTTAGTGGATTTTATTATTTATGGACTTTGTTGCAAGCGAACGACATCGCTCAATTGAAATATACTAACTTCGTGCGTACATGAAACAAATTATCAAAACCATATAATCAAAATGATCTTTACGATTATGTATTCCTAATCTTGATAAGGATTTATATCTTGATAATTCAAAAAAGAACGTACTTATCCCGAAATGTCCGGTAACGCACTCGCGGCTCAGCAGGGGCCCGGGGAATCCATGGGTAGAGATACATTTTTTTAAATTCTATAGCGGACACCGCAGCAGGCGGGTCTCCTATATGGTAAGACAACATCACCACCCATGGACAATCGCGTTATAGTCCACGCATTATGTTGTCGGCTTTTCACGCCGCTGTAGCAGCATTTTTAAGGGTCTCCGTTATCCTCATTCACTCAGCGAAACACAGTAGAGGTACCGTTTCATGTACAACTATTATTTCATGCTGAGTATT
>DWCF01005081.1:0-14960 GCA_018230265.1 Delias oraia
ATCAAATTAGTATCATAGTGGGACGTCTGTTTTTTGATTGGTGAATATAGTTTGTTTTATTATAGAATTTTTATCCTGTTTATTTGAAATTCACTTTTCTTGGGGAGAATCCAAGGCGATAACGCTATGAAATGTCATTTTATATTTGACAGTAAGCGCTGTTAAATTAGCGTGAGTACTGTCAATGCTAAATAAAATTTCGTGTTTGAACATAACCTCAAAAAAAAATTTGCATACTAATATAATTAAAAGTTGTTTCTGAAGTGGTAAGAGGTAATCTCTGGATCTAGTTCTATTATCTATTTTTTAATTTTTTCCAATAGAATTCTACGTTGTTTGTGAATAACGTAATTGATGAGAAAAATAAAAAGACTTTTTGGTGGTAGTTGCATTTGTTATGTAGAACAAAAACCAGTCCAATGATATTTCTTATGAATGCCGGCTTAATGTTGAGCGATATATGATTGAGTGTAAAGCTTGAAAATGAATTAAGCGGCGTCATAAGCAGGCAACACAAACAAAGGAGCGGATTGTGACGTTGTTGTCCATAGGCAATACCAAATATCTTCACTCACTCTGCGAAACACAGTACAAGTACCATTTCACGCTGAGTATTCTGTGAGCCTGTGGCATCACTTCTGAGTCAGCCCAGTTAATGCGTCAGCATATGCTTCAGCATGGCGCTATCTTTGCAACTTGAGTTGATACTGACAAGATTATGCATTACATAGGAAACTTTTAATATTTTTAGGTCTCCTGGTTTATGTGTAACTTATGATCATAGAGTTTGGTGGCACGCCAAAACGTATAATTTGGTAAGCGTACCGATGGACAGCATGTCAATCGCTCTTAGTACATAGATTATAGAGCATAGGATCAGACAAGGCCTCTACTGCCAATCATTGGCTATTTCTTGCACAGAGTACAAAAACCCATCGAGAGACGACGATAAAATCGTATCAAATCGTAACACAGCCCACGCGGCGGGAATATTTATCAGCGATTTAAATGTTAAACATTCTAGATGTACCGTGATTAGCGTAGGTAGGTTTCACATTCTGTGACTAAAGCATAAAAGAAACGTTTTGCTTCTTTCAAATTATCATTATTTTTATGATATAGCGGACAACCGAGCAGATGGATGGTATATGGTAAGAGAACACCGCTGCTCATGGACAACCGCGACTTAGGGCACGCTTTAGTTTCGTTGCCGGCTTTTTACGCCGTTTAAGAGCATTCGTGAGCCGTATATCCTCACTCACTCAGCGAAACAGTGTAAGTACCCCGAGTATTTTATAAGCCGGATACATCGGACGAGCGGATCCAATTAGTGCGTCAACATATGCATCAGCGTGGCTCTCTCACGGGTGTAGCATTGTTAAGACACTCGCCCGGCCACTGTCAAGCTCTTTCAGAGGCCGAATAATTTATATATTAATTTATAATTCTTCGGAGCGGGATTCGTACACGATACCTCTGGCTTCACGGTAGGCTTAAAAATAAAAATAGGCTTAAATTACCAAAACTTAAATGATTTAGGGAAATTTAACGAAATAAACAAACTTACGTCATTCCAAGGAAAGAATCTTGCAAGAGGAAGCGGCAATCTGGCACAAGGTGTAACTCAGTGCAGAGTAAGTCTGCTTCGATACATTAGGCCATTGTTTATTTTGGATCCGCTTTATGGAAGGTTAAGAGCTCAAAAGACTTTGTTATTATTTGATCGTTATATTATGATGTTCTCCCTAACTGAGATTCGTGTCTCATAAAGAAGTCAAATCATTTATTTATCATAGGATTTCACAATAACTTGATAACTGTCATGATCTATGTATTTACAACATTTGTTGACATCACAAAAATTACTAATAATTAAGTTTACGCCGTTCCCAAAGTGCTAGAACAGAACACACGGCCACACACCGCAGCATTTTCTCTAATGACGCTACACAAGAAACCTCGGCGAGCCCTTCAGTTCTCCCTTCGCCCGCGTTAAACTGTAAAGGCCGCGGTGTTCTTTTACCATATAGGAAACCCACCTGCTCCGTTGCCTGTTACATCATGAAAAAACTTCAAGCGATTGAAACGGGAACTCATAGTGGATACGATAAGGGGATAAAGGCAGATGAGTCAGAGTTCCGACATGTCTTCGATACAATAACAAAGCTGCTTATAGCAAGCATCCTATATAATTGTGTACATATAATATAATAATATAATACATAAATAATAAAATTATTTAAAAAATACGACTATATTATATCGCTGGGTATCTTTCAAAAAGCAGTCATATGTGAACTTCAAATTGTGCATTTAATATGAACTTTTTAAGTCGTTTAGTTTGGTTAATGATATTTTTTTAATTAATTATCATGATTTGATACAGCGTTCCGTGTTATTTTTAAAAGCGTACAGCTGATACTGACGTCACTCGCCGACCATCGACGTCAAAGAAAACTTTTATAACTGTCTGAATAAAAGATTCTCACGACTTCATCTTGGAATGCTTTATATATTTCTAGATATAATTCTACGATTTATTTCCTGCTATTTATTAAGAAAAAAGTCAAATAAAATTCATACACAAACTACTAACAGTACTCTTAGCTTCATCTTAGCTTCTTGGAGGCTAATTTAGCCTTTTCCTCCTGACGACCGTCAAATTGAACATCACTGGTAATGTTGACTTCAAATATTCTCATACTTGCTGAGAACAGTGGGGTGTTCTCGAAAGAGGAAGATTAACACAGATAAGGACAAGGAAGACTTTAGCGGAGAACGCACAAATTTGTGTTTTCTTGGGGTTAAGTTGGTTGACTAAGTTTAGACCACCCAAGCCCTTTATAGCGGACACCGGAGGAGGTGGGCCTCGTACATGATAAGAGAATACCGCCACCCATGAACAACCGCGTCACAGTTCGCGTATTGGTAGTGTTGCCGGCTTTTTACACCGCTTAAGCGGCACTTTTTAGGGCCTCCAATATCCTCACTCACTCTGCGAAACATTATAAGTACCATTTCACGCTAAGTATTCTGTGAGCCCGTGGTATCACTTCGGACGAGCTGGTACAATTAGAAACTCGACTTCAGCCATAAACGTACTAAATTTAGGGCATGTGTTTGTGCATGTATATGTAAAATCACAGATTTAACATGGATGAAAGATAAAAATCCGAACCAGTTAAAAGAAATCCGGATAGTGAAGTTTGTATTGGCTTATTTGAATAATGAAATTCGCGATGCACTAATAAATTACATCACAGCACACCTGTTATGATCTCATTTCTCCTCTTGCCAATTAGAACCGTCTGTTTCTGTGGATGCTGAAAATATTAAATTCAAAAATGACGTCATCGTCTCATATTTATCAATAAGAGAAATATAAAAAACTCACGAGTCTTTGATGACTAGAGATTACACGTGGAAAATCGCACTACAATCAGCGTATTAGTTGTAGGTATAATTTCACAGGCCGTATATCTCAATCATTCGCCAAATATTACAAGAACAACTTCATTCTCGTATTCTGTGAGTCCGTGGTATCACTACGAATGAGCCAGCCAAATTAGTGCGTAAGAATGTGCTTCAGTATGGCTCTCCCACAGGTGCAAAAGTGTTACACTCGCCCAGCCGTGTCAATTACATTCCAAAGACCGAACACATTATACATTTTTATTCAGGCAGAGAACCGAGTCCGATTCTCGCGATAGGCTTATAAAACCAATGAGTTACGAGGATCTCAAAATTTAAGACACTATGAAAATATCTGATTGTTTTTATATATAAATAAGCGAGGGGATAATGTAAAGATCTCCAGTAGAACTATTATTTATTCTTCACTGTTGATAATATAGACTGTATCTTAGCGTAGGTCAGTTGGGTCATGTTCGTCCTTTTAAAACCCATTTATAGCCTGGTTAACCTTGTGGCTGTTGCGATATCAAGATCTGGCGATTCGTAGAAGCTTGGCTTAAACCATATTCTTTTACTCATAAATGAAACGAAAACCACGATCCTTTATGATATAGTGAAAGAGGACGGGTCTACTCTTTAAGATCACCGCCCAAGGATAGCCGAGTCACAATTCGCGCGGAGATTGTGTTGCCAGCTTTTAATCCAAGTGAGCGGTATTATAAGAACCTCCGATATCCTCAGTCACTCAGCGACACGCTACAAGTGTTCCCGCTGGAAGCATCCGATACAACCGAATCGTACCCACGTATGTTCCATATACATTTCTAAATTAATAACTTTATATTTAGCGCTCACTCATGTTTATTTAAGACGGCGATCGTGTGCACCGAACCCAGCACGACAAACATACGTTATAATTAATATTTATTTTTAAATGCAATATTGCTTAATATTTTTCTATGGTATAGAGGACAACGGATTAGATGGGTCTCCTATATGGTAAGAGAACATCGCCACCCATGGACAATCGCGCTACAGTTGTTGCTGTGTTTCTTTTTACGACGCTTAAGCGGCGTTTGTATCAGGTAAACTCTGCGAAACACTACAACTACCATTTCAAGCTGAGGATTTTTTGAGCCCGTGGTATAACTTCGGACGAAGCAGCCAAATTAGTGCGTTAGTATATTCAGTAAGGCTCGCCCTTGGGTTATTTTTTTTTGAATGAAGTCGCTGTTGGCTAGAACTGCCTTTACAGCTTAACGCGGGCGGAGGGGCGTACTCGCGGGCACTTAGAAATAATGGTTCCGCGACTAGCGTAAGGGTGTCTCCTGTGAGACACGAACCTCGGCCTGGGCTCTCGCAGGAGACACGTCCGCTTTAAGGGCCGGATGGCGTGGCTTGGTGGAAGCGTGATTTCACTACATCGTTTCCGGCGAAGACGGTTTTTGATGTGATCTCTACGCAGAATCCTATATGTCTTTGCTTTTTAAAAACTCAATTAAAAACTTTTTAGATAGGAAATCAGTATGTTATTTTGTGGGAATCATTGAGGTTATCTCAGGGAACAAGTTTATCATATAACTTATTGCTCAATTTTTATTCTGATAAGATGTTATTTCTGCGCAAAAGTTTATTAAGAAAGCGAAGAGAGAAGTTTATGTTAATAATAAAATAAAACTAATAAAAATAACTTAAAACGTAATGAATAGAAGCTACAATGTTTGTTTGTAAAACAGTTTAGGTAAGAGTTTAAAATGCTACCTGTCTTGCTAATATAATATGTGTCAGTTTGTTACAGCGCTATTTAAAAAAAAAATCCCTATTTCATTTTGAAAATAATGTTTTTTTTATTTTCAGCTGCATTTTTATGTCTATATAATATGTATATATTTTTGGTAATTATTTTATGTTTTAATAAACGCCTGATATTCTCTCCTTAGCAATATTATGATTTTCGTAACTAAACTTATTCAATAAATTATCAATTCTATCTGGTCTTTGGAATGGTTGTTTAGCTAGTGGGAGAATATTTTAAATGTATCTTCTTAGTGGTAGATTTACGCTGAAGCATATTCTATGGCAATAACGGGCTGGCACATGCGGAGTAAGAAAGGCCACGGGCTCACAGAACACCAAAATGAAATAGTACTCATATGTGTTTCGTTGTAATTGAGGAAGTCTAAGCATTCTGAGTTTGACGCTTGAGCGACGTAAATACTAATAACCAGTGTGGATTGAGGCGCGGTTGTCCATGGGCGGTGGTGATCTCATACCTTGCTTGCTTTGTTATAAAAACATCAACTAAACTAAAACTTTTCCTTGTACCAACATTTACGCCTAGACAAGGTATTAAATTTATTCATTGATTTAAAAGTCAAAATTTCATGTGATTTTTTAAATATTTTATTATAAAATAAATTTCCATCAGAATCTCGCAGTAAACGTCACAGTGTTTTATTTAGTTTGGCGTTTATAAATGTATATTTAGAAATAATATTATATATATTATTTAACATACAGTAAAACTTACGCACTAAATGGGCCGGCTCGGCCGAAGTACTACACGTGCTCACAGAATACTCGGTAATGTTCAAGTAAATTTGAAGCCACTGAACCTATGTAAGCCTAGGTGTTGCATTTAACCTATCTTGTTCTTAATACACAATAGGTGATCATATTTCTAGCACATCAGACCGGTACTTAATCTAACATCTTTCATTCTCTAAGTTCATTTGAATTAATTTATTCAGTGCTAGGTGGCTCCGTGAACGCTGTCGACAACAAAGAGGTATCCATGGGCGCAGGGCATAGGAGAAAAATTCGAGTTATAAAGTTTTACACTTAAGAGAATTTTGTCTAAGGTGGATTTTGATTCAAAATAAAAGAGTTGAGATTAATACCTTTAAATTTTGAGTTACAGAGGTAAAATAAATTATAATTATTAATATTAGTATATTTTTATTCAAAGTATCGAGATAATTAGTCTAGTAAGTTATATAGAGCGTAAAATAAATGTTGTTTTCGAGATACAAAGTAAACATTTTATTTTTTGAGTACTTTCGTACAAAATATGTACCAAAATTTCTAGTAATGGAGCTATTGTATTTTTTTATATAATACTGGTGGCAAACGAGCAGTAGGCTCACCTAGAGCAAGCGGTCCTCTACCTATGGACACCCGCAGCCCCAGAAGCGCCGCGGGTGAAGTGTATTTGAAGGGAAGGGAACAAAGCATTTTTTTCAAGATTCGGAGGTTTTTAACTAATCGAGGTTCGACTGTATTTGTCTTGATTGAAATGTTATATAATTAAAATAGCAGCCTTAAAACAGCTGATACTGAATAAACGTATAGGTATCTGTTTGCCTTTTGGCAAAAGCGTTCTGCAAAAGTTCTCCTATATGGTAAGGGGACACTGCCGCCCATGGACAACCGTGCAATAGTCCACGCATTAGTTTAGCTGCTGGCTTCTTACGCCGCTTGAACGGCATTTCATTCGGCATTCAAAGGCCTCCGATATCCTCACTCACTCATCGAAACAGTACCGTTTCTCAAGTTCTATTTCAAGTTTTCTGAGTTATAGAAAGACCTCTGCGAAGACGAACAATGAAAAATTTCAGAGAACAATGAAATATCAATGATATTGAAATGTTATATTTAAAGGATTAAAACTATAATTGAATAATTATACTACCTTTGTGAAATAATTTTTGCCGTGTTGGAAATAACCTTTAGACAGTGTGTATGGTAAATTTGTATGCAAATATGAAGCGTCGGTTTTGCAAATAATTCAAGATGGCGGCGAAACAATGCCAGTGTCTTCAGTAAACCGGATAGACTGGTCCGCCTTGGGTATAACTTGGTTTATGCTTTGGTGTACTTACTTGCGCGGAGACACATTTTCAATCTAGAAATTTCAAAGGTTTTGATATTATGTTTTGTTTGTATGATTTCTTTCTTATATGAAATACAATATTGTTGTTTAATATAAATACAAAAATGTAGCTCGCTGAACGTCAGTCAATCAGTCAATCATCGGTTTCAAACTAAGCCCACCTGCGAAATAAATTCAGTGGATGTAATTTTATGATTCCGTTATATACTTAAAATAAAAAATATCACAAAAAACTATCTCTGAGTATGCCTGGAATTAATATTTCATTTACAAAATAATACTAATAAATAATAATAATAACACTAAATATGCTTTATCACACAAACGTCCCTTAACAGTTTTTTTATTTATTTACAAAAGGATTTTGAACTTATTCCTATTGTAAAAGCGTATTGCATTATCTGTACGTGTTTGCAATTACATCTTTTATTATGTTTTTGCTGTAATGAAGTCTGATGACAAGGGATTATTATTATTCAATGTGCAAATAATCATTTGGGATGGATTATGTCACACAATTTTTTTTTGTATTGAATGATCTGTATTTTTTTTAAAATAAAAAAAACATTCAGTTGGTTTTTTATTGTATAGCAGGCAACCGAGTAAGCAGGTCTTCTCTAGGTTCGTTCGAAGCGATACCACGAGCTCACAGAATACTAGCGTGATACAGTACCTACTGCTACTGTGTGTCTCTAAATTATATTGCTTAAATGGTTTAATCAACCGGCAATACAACCAAAGCGCGGATTGCGGCACGATCTCTTGCCATGAAAGATCCTCCCATAATTCGTTGTGCGCTGTACAAGAAACATATTAATTAATTCTAATCAAAAATGATATATTTATATACAATGTATTTAGTACACATTTGGTAGACTTTATGATAATCTAGTGTGTAGTACACCTTAACCGACCTGACCACGTATTAAACGAGGTCGTTGACCCTTAATCACAGTTTATGCTGACTACCCACGTTATGCAGCACTTGGCGAAATCATGGTCAATGCAAATTAATTTAATGTACACAAAATTCAACCTTATCACCAATATATAAGAGCCAATTTTAAACGAAGAAGAAGATAGTACCTTAGCTGTACTTAAACATTGAAATAGACTTGCGTAGGAGTTTATATCTTAAACAGGAATTCATATAAAAGAAATATAACTTAGTATATATTTAAAGGACTATAAAGATAAAAGTAAATTCAATGTATCTATTTTTTATGGTATAACGGAGGACGGAGGCGGGTCTTCTATATGGTAAGAGAACCTCGCTAAAATTATCAACCAAAATTAGTTCAGCCGTTCTTGATTTATAAATAGTATTACTAACATTACTTTCTTTTATAAAGATATTTTGGTGGGCATTCAAAAGCGGCAAGTGGGTGTAACTTGTATAACCACACAGAGCTGGTTTGATCAAGTGGCCATTTAATTGAATTATACTTTATTACGTAATTCGTTAAGGTTCGTTATTAACTGAATAAAAGTTAACTAAGAAACTTGTATCAGACACGAATGGAATATTTATGTGATAATGATGATGATGGCAACAAAGCAGGCGGGTCTCCTCTATGGTAAGAGATCACTGCCTGTCCAAGTTTGCCACAATCCACGCTTTTTATGTAATGTTGACGGCTTTTCACGCCGCTTAAGCGGTATAATTTTAAGGAACTCCGATATCACTCACTCAGCGAAACACAGTACCTATACTGTTACATTTTGGTATTTTGAAAGCCCGTGGTTTTTCTTATAAAAATTATTAACTTTCAATTAGGCAATCACTGACATTTTATAATTAGTTTTAGTATTGTAAATAATAGCAATACAACCAAAGTGCGGATTGGGGCGCGGCGCCACAATCCACATGGCGGCCATGGGCGGCAGTGATCTCTTACGATAGAGATCCAACTGCTTCGTTGCGCGCTATACAAAAAGATATGTAACGATTACTCATGTGTATGTCCAACTTTCACAACGACTTGACAGAACAATAATGCATTTCAAAGTAGCATTGCTTAAATCATTAATTTAGTATGACATGATTTATTACTTTAGTTTATTTCAAAGTTCAACATAATATTGGAGGTTTTATGTTCTACAAATAGGTCTATTAAAATGGATCTCTAAGCCTAATAATTATATTTTAATATCTGATTTTTATGAAAACAATAGAAAACGAGCAGGAAGGTCATCTAGGATTAGGGGTCCTTCGCTAGGCCTAGCAGCGCCGCGGGTGCGTTGTCGGCCTTTAAGAGATACCACGCTCTTTTTTATGATGGTCTCCATGTCGTTTTGGTTTGGAAATACCTCTGTAGGAAAGTGATTGTGGTGCGCGGCACAAAAAGCCATAAAAATCGTTCAGTTGTGGAACGACAAACATCGATTTGATACGGTTGAAAAATGATTATTAATTTGAGACCCTCGTAGCAAAGTGGTTTTGTAAGTCTACCATGAATGATTCGAATCCCGGTCCATGCAATTATAATTTATTCAGTTCCTGGACTTGAAATTGGCCGCGTGTGTGTCTTAATACTGTGGCACCCGTGGGAGAGTAAAGCTGAAGCACTACCTGGGCTGGTTCGTCCGTAGTGTTACCATGGGCTCAAAGAATACTCAGTGTGAAACAGTACTTCTACCCTTGTACTGTGTTTCTCTGAGTGAGTGAGGATATTGAATGCTCTTAAAAAAGCCACTTTAGCGGTGTAAAAAGCCGGGAACACAACCAATGCGTGTACTGGAGCGCGGTTGATTGGTGGCCATGTTCTCTTATCTTATAATTACGAGACTCACCTGCTCAGTTGTCTCCTATACGATAAAAAAATTGATTTGTTCTGAATATCAAAAACAAAATTTTTTTTCAAATTAGTTTATTTTAGCACTTTGATTATATTATGACGGCATAGTTAAATATTAATGTACAAAAGTTTGCAAGGAAAGCATAAACAAATAAAGCCGGCTTGTTCCATGAATAAACGAGACGCAATCTGCTTTTTGTTGTGTGATGCCGGCTTATGAAAGAAAATAAAGAAAATTTATAATAAATAAACAACTGTATAGATTTCTTTTTCATGAAAACACCTCGGATAAGCAACGCACCGGCAGCTCCTGCTAGGCCGCGGGTAGGTTCGCTACCATTTAGACACAAGTAGGCTATTTTACGTCTCCAAGTGGAGCTGATTCCACAAAGTATTAGTGCACGGTACAAAATGCATTAAAAACACTCAGTTGTAGGACAACAGTCATCGCGGTGATACGGATAAAACTTTGTATTCTGCCATCTTCATAGACAATACAATCTTTTTTAATTCTTGATACAAATCTTAATTAAATTTTAGCTATAGCAGGATGTCTATGCGATTGGCTTGTTTATTTCCTTATAATTCGAGTAATGATACGAAATATTAATTACTAACTTACATAAATATTTATTTATCCTCATCTGATATTTTAACAATAACTAAATATTCTACAAATCTTTATTTTTACTATCTTTTTATTTATGGAATAACGGACAACGGAGCAGGTGGGTCTCTTATATAGTAAGAGAACACCGCCACCCATGGTCAACCGCGCCCCAGTCCGCGCATTGGTTGTGTGGTCGACTTTTTACGCCGCTTAAGCGGCATTTTAAGGACCTTCAATGTCCTCACTCACTTAGCGAAACACAGTAGAGACACCGTTTAAACATCAACTATTATTTCACGCTGAGTATTCTGTGATACCATATCACTTCGGGCGAACCGGCCTAATTAGTGCGCCCGCATATGCTTCAGCATGGCTCTCCCACGGGTGGCTCTTTGGTGCAATAAAGTTATAAATTTATTTACAGCAGCTCATTGCGAATGTTAGTGGACCTAATCTACTACAAATAGTTCTGTTTAACGAAATTGTGGCAACAGACTTCTGCATTATCGTGAGGTATACAAGTCTGCACGGCGAATTTAGCGATAATTACGCATTACATAAGATAGGCGATCGCTTATCATCTGATAAACAATATTGTTATCAGTTAAAGTCCTCATTACATTGTTCATACAAAGGGTGTATAATTTACTACAGTAAACAGTATTTATTAAACCATACACAGAATACTCAGCGTGAAACGGCACTTGTACTGTGTTTCGCAGAGTGAGTGAGGATATCGGTCATCCTTGAAATAATGCCGCTTTAACGGCGTACAAAATCGGCAAAACAACCATAGCGCGGACTGTAGTTGTTGTCCATTGGCAGCGGTGTTTTCTTACCTTTAGGAATATGTACGTTCTTTTTTCATGATTCCCCAAGTCGTTTTGGTTTGGAAATACCTATACCGGCCACTGATTTCACATGGTGGTGGTGTTCGGCACAAAATGACTGAAATACGGGTACTTAAAAATAGTATCTCAATCCCTAGAGCGCTCTTTTCCAGTGGGCACTTTGGAAACTTGACCAGGGCTCCGCGGTCGTTTCAGGATCAGATTGATATTGTTTATCTATTCTCTCTCTTTGTCTATTCTAAAAGAATAGTGTTCTAGTAAGTCTTCTGTGTAAGGCTGAAAACGCACCCGTGGCTCTGCACGTGCTGCCTCGTTCGAAGTAATACAACGGGCTCACAGAATACATAACGTCTGTATTTGAAACGGTGCTTCAATTGTGTTTTGCTGAGTTAGTGAGGATATCGGAGGTCCTTAAAAATGCTGCTGAAGTTTTAACCACCGCGCGGACTGTGGCGCGGTTGTTCATGAGCGGCGGTGTTCTCTTACCATATATAAAATCCACCTGCTCTGTTATCCAGTCATCATCATCATCATCAGCCCATTTAAGTCCACTGTTATCCAGTATACCATAAAAAAGACATTATTTTTCCGAAGCACACCTATTAAGGACCAAGGTCAAGGTCGTTATAATTGTCCATGCTTCAATGATGCACGAAACGATAATTACTATTACACAAAAACTGCAACCGCATTCAACATTTTGACAAAAAACTGGCAATTCAAAAACGGAAATAGTATATTTACTTTACGTAGAGCGTACGGAATAAGGTTTTTCAGTGACCGGGTAAACTTGGAAAGCTTAGCAAAATCGTCTAGTCGTCGTCTGACCCGGTTCGCGCATGCACCTAAGTTAAAACTTATTCCGCGTTCAGTATTGAGCGTGTCTCCGCGTGGGGAGGTCACGCCGGCATGTCGGACGAACGCGACAGCCCGTCGCAAAGCGGCCTCCGCAACCGTGTCTCCTTCTTCGAGAGAGTGTGGAGTGGAAGAAGCAGCAACGACTCAGTAGATGCGTCCACAGACGTCGACGATATTGAGCGACGCATCGAACAGCGTAAACGACGGCCTGAGTCGCCGAAAATCGACGTGAAACTGAAACATACCCGTGATACTCTGTCGCCGGTAAAGACATTTGAATCTGCATTCCCTAATTTAAAGTTACGACATGTGGAGACTGCTAAGGAAGCAAAGGAACTTGAGGAGGGAGAGTCCTCCAGCGCTCGGTTTGTGAAGTTTGAGCGTGTCGTGAAACGGACAGTTGTTGAGAGGAGTGAAGAGAGGGTCGAGTCACCTCAGGAATGGTACACGGAGTACAAGCATATTGCTCCCAAGGAGTATATGAGGAGCAGATCTGAGTATGACTCTCACATCGCAGAAATACGAGGTACTAATCCTTTTATTTAAAAATAATTGGTTCCGCAAATGCCTATGTCGTGCTAAGTGTACCTATATCTCGAGAACAGATGAACCGATTTCGGCAATTCTATTTTAAAATACTTCTCGAAGCACGATGATAATTCTTACGCAAAGAAAATCCAAAAAATTGGAACGCTCTAAAAACAACTTTTCTATACTAAGGTACAAAAGATACGCAATACTTTACCTCAATATAAACATTACTTTTAATATAATACATATTATAAAACCATAAGAGTTTCTAGAAAACCTAAAACATTTAGATTTTTCGATGTGGATTAAATTTCAAACATTATTTTTTTCATTTTGTACTATAAAATTCTTTTATTAAATAGCCATTACATTTGCCGTGATTAGCTTGTAAATGAAAAATATAACTTAGTCTTAGGTAAAATTCCAATAATAAATACTTTCTTTTTGTTTATACAGCGTTTTTTTAGTAAATTCACTTGTGAAACTTAAAGAGGCGATAAATTTACACTCCACTGAGACTTAAAATCAAAGATTATTAAAGATTTAATTTGAATTTAATCTTATCCGAGCGATAAATTGTTCGTGCAAAATTGCATCGTCCAATACAAATAATTGACGAATTTTTAACATTTTGAACTGATTTGTTTTGTTGTAAATTATTTTAATACCAATAAAGCAATTTAAATAGGAATAAATAACAATAGAGTGATATTTTTAATTAAAAATAAAAAAAATAAGTTGAAAATTAAATAAAAATTGAGCACAATAAGCCTTATCATATGGGCTTATCATTTTTGGGTATAAAAAAATTAACGATCTTTTCTCAAACTTACTGTCAAACAAAATCTTTAAAAAAATCGGTCTAGAAATTTTGCATTTGGTCATGGCTCGGTAGGAGTGGAGTATAGAAACATATGTATTGACCCATATTCCTTTACGTCAACAAATTGACAAACTCCATACAAAATTGGCAAACTTCATAACCACCACAGTGGCGTCAAACATGATTAAATTATAATAACTATCGTTCATAATTTTCCCCCAAAAGTACCGTTTTAAGGCTAATATAATTAATAATTTGCAGTCAATTTAAAATCCTGTTAATCATTTTGATGCAACTAAAACTCCACTAAATCCGTATGCATACTATATTCTTCATTACAAATTCCACTCAGTGCATTCTGAGAAACGTTTTGTTGACAAATAGTAAGGTTACGAATAAATTCTACATTTGCATTATGTATTTTTAGAGCGTTTTACGACTGGGGCTAGGCTGGCTATTTACCAGGCCGGATCGCCCTGATTACGAAGTGAGAGGTATCGATTTCGATGTCCAGTCTGAAATATTTTTTAATGTATACTTTATTCGTCCTCTGGAAAGGGTTTACAGTGGCCGGGTGAGTGTCTTAACAGTGTGCACATATGAGAGAGTCAAGCACATGCTGACGCACAAATTGGTCTACCGAAGTGATACCACGGGCTCACATAATGCTCAGCGTAAAACGGAACTTATACTGTTTCGCTTAGCGAGTGAGGATACCGGTGGGCCTTATAATTAAAGCGGCGTAAAAAGCTGGTAATTTAACCTGAGCGCGGATATTAACGGATAAATTTTACTTCGAATTTTATTCGAAAAATCAACATTTAATTGTTTAAATTTAACTCAATTGTCTTTTTTCCTTGAATTATGCAGGCTGATGGACAGTTTATGTATAAAACTCCACCAAATTTATTTATAATACCTCGAAAATACAGTTTTTGTAAATGTTAAAAAAACTACCATAGTTAAAGGTAAACAGTGGTTTTAAACATATCATTTTTTATTAATCATTATTAACACAATAAACTTGAGTTAGTATTTAAATTAACATAATTTTTTATCTCTCTTTATCACTGTTATGTAATAAGATCACTCAACATTCAAAACAAGATGACATTAAACACGGCCAACTTTAAATTAAGAAATAATAATTACATTTATGTGTAAGTTTTTAAAAGAACATTTA
>DWCF01005082.1:0-14960 GCA_018230265.1 Delias oraia
GGTGACTGTCAATTAATTATAGACAAATAATTTGCAATAAAATAAAATTGCGACGATAATTAAAGATCTAAGCTATCATATCTCTCAAGTTGGACCAAACTGCATATTGCGTGCAAATTTGAACGAAATCTGTTAAGCGGGTTAAAAATCCATTGAGGACAAACATTGACACGAGATTTATATATATTAAGATTATATGTACGCACAAATTTAATTTGATAGATGATGGATGATGTTCTGTTTACATGGAGATTGCTGTATACTTTGGCGTGATAATACAGATAAACGTAAATATAAATATGGTTTTTTAAAACATCTTTTAGGCACAACTATAGGAAATAATAGTTGATATATAAATAATAGTTATTTCTATTTCCTTCCCGTCCGATTATTTTTAACATTACGACCTAATGTGGTGTATGCACCTAACAGTAAACTAATGGTTATCAGTTATGTCAGTAAAATAGATTGAAGATACTCCGTTTCCGTCATTCGTCAATCGTCACTCATCATTCGTCAGTCGTCAGTTGGATTTGCACAGGTGGCGCTGTTGGTCGTAATTTAAGAAATGTATGTGTTGCGAATATGCCAATGGAGATGTCTAATCCAAACGTAATGATAATTTAATTTAATTATTAACATAAACGCCTTAAAACTTGTACTCTAACAAAAAAAATATAGTATATTGGACCATACCATTCATGTTATAGCGAATGGTTAAAAAATATAATCGATTTTATATTGTGCGATTTTCATTGTTGTTTAATTAAACTGTTGTGGGATTGCACACTGCAATCGGTGGAAGAACAGGTTTCCGTTGTCTTGTGTATTTGGTGCGGGAGTAGGTTTGTCGTATTACCGCTTTGTGATGTGTGAGTGAAAGAAGCTGTACTGAAGAATAAAGTTGTGTATCTTGTCTTTACGGTAAGTTTAATACAACTTTTATTTTTGTGCTTGGAGGCATATTTTATAAGATTTGCTTAAATTTTCTGTTCAACTGCCCCAAAAGATGAAGCCTGAGTAAATATTGTATTCTAATATCTTTTAACAGATATATTTTTTCCTTAGTTTTGATTTGTTATTTCTGATATAAACGATTTTATATGTCTGTCCTTTAATATAATCTATTTTAATAATTAATTATCCTTTTATAACACTTAAAATAGTATAGTTAGTAGTATAGTTTATGCAAATCAACGAAAGTTTCTGATTTAGAAAAGATTAAGGAATGAGATACATCTTAAAGATGTAAAACACTATATAATTTTTAGCTTTATTTACAATATATGATTGACCTATTTTGATAATATTGTTATCATTAGAAATGAAAAGTATCTTGTTACTTCATGATTGCTGGTAAAACGAGGTTAGATTTAGTTACACACTACAATCTATCTGAATCATTAACAAATTGCTCTTTAATTGTTATGACTATGTACATACATTTTATCAAAAATATAGATTATTGCATGATCTAGAAAAATTGTTGTTGACCACTGTTTTTGAATTGTGATCAATATACTCTTTATCATGTCTCTAACTCTTTGTCTGACTCTCTCATGACTCTTTGTCATCTATAAAAGCATCTGACCAATTGTACAAATATTCAGCTCATGTAATCTTGCATGGCTAATTTTGCATTTAAAATGGTGTTAAGTTATAGTTGGTATTGCTAACATAACCTGTCTGTTCTGTATCCTTGATCAGATTTTGTTCAACATGTAATTTAAAAGAAATCAATTGTTGTAAATTAAGAATCAATGCCATAATTAATTGCAAGTTAATTGCATTAAAAAATAATCAATAACTTCATAACAATATTTTGTTGTGTAACCATGTACTCAGATTTCACTTGCCTTTACATAATTATAAGGAAAATATTACAAATGAACATGATTTCAGAATTGACACATAGACTCGTTAAGAACTTTATAGCCTTAAGCATCCATTAACATTCCATGTCCCTTTTATTTTCTGTTGTGTTGATGTCTGGGTGACTGTGTTAATTCATGGTTGTCGGAGGCCCATCATTCTACTGAAACAAAAACCTCCATCCAGATATGTCACCTTATATATAGGCTCTTTCACACATAACCTGAAGCTGACAACATACAGTAAGAGTAAATTTTTTTAAAAGCTATGTTACGACATAACAGTCAGCGGGCTCTGTGAGGACTTTTCTTAAAAGAAATGCTTTTTGAATCCATCTCGGGCGGTCGAAGGTCGCGAGTAATGTCTACGATATATAGCGAATGCCTTTCCTGGACGTAAATGCGATCGAAGCGTGCACAAAAGAGATCCGAGTGACGGATCGACGAGTAACGGCGGGTCCTCGAGTCGCACAAGTGTCCTTGGCCCGCTTCGCGGCCCGCTCCCCCAGCCTCCCCCTTCTCTTTCTTTATGCTTAGAATGAGAGCTTTCTGATATATTTGCTAACCGATGTCAATGTCCGTCTGGCCCGATAAAACATTGCAGGAATGTCGCCACTATTCGTTTCTGTTCAATCAATGGTGTCGCAGCCTGTCGTAGGCGTCGCGGCACTCGGCCAATCGGCTTGTGGCAGAGTCCGGTGAGCATGACTTCTGGCCGTTGTGACAGTTGAATCTGTCGTTTGGCCGAGAGGCAGCCTCTATCCCGTGCGGCGACGGCCTTGTCCTACTTGGCCGAGATAACGCAGCAGCCGTTCATGCCGTCCTGCTTATTTCAACTCGAAACGTGCACTGAGGAAGACTATTCCAATGGCTCAAAGCATGGCGATAGTCATTCATTATTATTCATCATTTGAATGATGTTATGAATTTGATTTAAAGTCAAGCTCAAGAGTTCACGATACAATCGCCTTTCCAGATGTGTTGTCGCTCCACGTCCCATAGACAAGAAAAGGGCTTGTTGCTATTCCACTTGGCGTGTGCCGCTCCACCTCCATGGAGAGCTGGCAGTGGCGCTCTCTCTCGGGCCGGCTCCACTCTCGCACAGAGCCGCTCCTGGCGTTTATCCGAATGGTCAGCGAGGACGCATGCGAGGCGAAGAGCACTGTTTCCGCATTGAGGAAATGTGGAAAGCCCCGGCTTCTTAATGTTGACATTTTTTTTTATATTGAAAGAAAACTGTTTGTAAGAAAAAAGTTTTGTCGCTGGATCTATTGAAGTAAGCGAACCTGTCGCCGGCCGCGCCCTAAGAGCTCGTTGGGTCCAAAGAGTAGGAGTCGAGTAGAGACAGCGGACACGGCCAGTCGGAGCTTCTCTAAAGCTCCTAAGACCTACACGAGAAGCAAAAGAGAAGACACACGCACCTTGATGTGCTCACGTGCGGGTTTGTCTATGCCTATGAGACGTTCTTGGCCTTAAATGACAGCAGTTTTTTTTTGTAAAACATTACTTAGTTGTCAGATTGAAGCACCTATACATAATGACGACGATACTTGCTCGGCTTAAGGTTAACGCCAGAATGTGGGGAGAGGCCACGGCAGAGCAGTGTCGCTTCGCGCGGTGTTTTTTGTGTAAAATGTGTCGCAGAGACAATGGTTTATGGCTTGTATCACTTCTCGCGCGAATTGCGCCCCACCCCTGCCTTCTGCCTTCTGCATGACTTCACAATTGATACAAATGGTTTTAACCAATAACAAACGTGGAAGAGAAATAGGTGTATAGAAGTGTATTGTTGCTTTGAATAGAAGCAGAGATAGCCCGATCGAGTATGTTAAGATTAAGTGCGTGAATGACGCGCGGCATCGGGCGCGATTTTGAGCTTCACCACGGGCGATACGGCCGACAATGGAGAGGCGAGACGTCATCCGTGACTGAACTATAAATGACGCGATTCGAAAATAAACAGGGATTCTTCCCTAATATTGGCAAAACAAAACTTTAGCATTTCAACGAGTTCCCTTGGCTGTGAGGTGAGGTGAGAGTGCACTTAGTAGGCGCTATGCAACTCCTTTTTTTGTTCGTCACCTGGCCCTTACCGACTTCTTTTTATTCCTCTATGGAAACTGACACGATCTTCCCCCGAAACTGAAAATTAGGAGGGGAACCGCGAAACGTTGTTTCGGCGCGTTGCCTTCGCTGCCATGACATGCCTCCTTGCACCTCCGCAGCCACTTACGAGACGCCACTACTCGCCACGCGTAACATCGCCGTAGCTTATGCGCGATGCATTTTTCTTCTATGAGACGTTCTGGACAGTAGTTCAGTAGTTCTGTAGTTGTGTTAGTAGTTCTGGTAGTTGGTTAGTATCAGTGCATGGGTGCAATCACTCGTAAGTCGCAACCGGAGGGGCTGCCTCTCCCGAGCTCTCTGCGACGATATCGCGCTTTGCTGTGGGCACATGGACGACAGTAATACAGGTTCTCCGGTACATTCCGAAAGCATTTGAAGGCTTGGAAAGCGAAACTGAAACGACCGTGCCGACCTTCTTTTGACATTGGCAGGCGTTCGTCGGGTAACTGCAGCATTGGCCGAAGCCACGCCGCGGCGCCGCGTTTCTGCGGTCGGACGCCTTTGTGTATCCGATATCCAAGCGATTGCTGCTCTCATGCTCTGTTGCTAATTTAAACTCTCAAACAATACCAGCTGAAAATGGTTCCGTCTGTGCTTCGCTGACGCCATTGGACGCAAGGCACAGGTGCCACTTCACCGGTCACACATGCACAGAGTGCTTTCGATGTGACTGTATTCTATACGGAAACTTGATGCTCCGCCTTCCACTATCACCGTGCTCCATTTTCAGCAGTAAATAGCTACTTTGAGAGCGACGGGGGACGGTGAAGCATTGCGGAGCGGCGAAGCAACGTAAACAGTGACGACCAGCGGCTGCGGCTGCAAAAAGACACGAACGCACTCCTGCGAACGAGGCCTGAGAGAGAGCGTTCGAATCGCGATACACTCGAACGGTGAACCGAATAGCCACATCTTGTGTCCATTATACGTATTAGTGTCACTTCGCCGCGCATAAATGACAGGTTGAGTGAAATGCAGCGCGAGCCGCTCCAAACGATAACTCCGTGCATCCTTTTCCTTCGTCTTCTCGCATTGCGCTTGCGCAATATGTTGTCAGAGATGCGGTTCCTCGTCGGAGGGAGCAGCCGCCGGGCCAGGGGTCGCGGAGAGCAGACAAAGGGCAAGAACCGCTGCGCTTCCGCGAGAGGAAACCTCCCGTGGAGACAGAGGCGAGTTGCGAGTACATGCGTTATCTAACGCGGACGCAAAAAGGTTTCTTAGCAATTCAAGTCACTGTTGCTTGCTACGAGGCGAGAATGAAGGAGTCGAGGCATTCGCGCAGCGCGGCCAGCCTTCGCCCGCTCTCAAAGCGAACTCTGAGTAGCGGAGGCACCAGTTCTGAAATATTATAATATAATAATATTGAGGACACAGTCGGCGCCGAGCGAGGCGGTCGCTGCCCGCGAGCGGGTCTGCACTTTGCAAGAAGCCTCCTGGCCCCGTTGGAATACAATTTCTTCGGCGAACAGCGGCTCGCCTCGCCTCGCTGGTGACCGCCACCCACACACAGCTGCTCCGCAATCCACGTTCTGGCGTGTCGCGAAGCGGCAAGTACGCTCGGCTATAAAATACCTCTATATAAATATATCTACGATGCGAGCGGCGGCAGACGAGGCTCAACAAAGTAATTCTTAACGCTCTCGCTGTTGATAGTTAGCAGTCGGCACGTTTTCTATTAAGCGCCCGCGCCCAGTCGCCTCGTGGCAACGTGCACCATGGGCGCGTTGAAGGTGCTCGCTACAATGGCGACGAGGTGGAAGGAACGCGCGAATCTTAGGATGGCACGTGCCGCCGCCGTGTTTCCAATAGTTTATCTCATAGTTATGAGAGAAGTCTTCAAAATAACTGTCTTTTTCTACAAACTTCACTCTGAAACATAAGAAATTTAAACAAAAGAACTTTTCTTCGAATTGGTGGCGAAGAATGACTCAATAAGGATAACTTCTGGGTTTGTCCGCGCCCTTCTTCAATTGGCAGTTGCAACGCACGGCTCCGTTTCAATTTTCAATGCGACACTCGGACGTCTCGCAGGGGCAGGCTGGCCTTTGCGGGACGGCGGAGAGAATTGGCTCTGGTTGCTGCGGAGAGACGCTGAACGCTGTTCATTCGTCCACTCGTGACTCGCCACTGCTTATGAGAACGTCGAAGAACGCGACACTGAGCCTGGAGTTTCTTTGTTTGGTGAGCAAGTACTCGTATTATTATAGCGCTGTCAACTATGATAAGTGCGTCCGAACAGGCCATCGGCTGATCGAGGCGGCGCTTCCGATTCATTGTCCGTGGGTAAATGCGCAGGTCAACTCCGCTTATACGGTCCATTAACAACCATAATAATGAAGTAAGGCGTATTGTTTTTCTGCTTTAGGTTTCATCCAAGTTTGTGCAAAGGATACTATAGTTGAAACAAAACAGAACCTCAGTTGTTCCTTAAGAAGTAAAAGAAATGAAAACGTTCATGGGAGTCTAGTGAATTCCAATTCTCTATTCACTTAGGATGAAGATGATATTCATGAAGATGCAAGACAATATACTGGTTTTTTTTTGTATACAATATATAGGAGACTATCCGAGCCCTGGCTGGCTGCTTTTACGGAGGCCGTTCGGGGGCGTAGAATATTAGCAGCTGCGCTGTAGAATCTAGAGAGAGTGGCTGTCATTGCAACGCTTTGAATGGAGCTATGTGATAGCAGCCCGTATGAGCCGTCCAAGCGACGGACGCCTCGAGGAAGGAAGGTATCGCGAGGTAAGGTCGAGGCGCCTCAGCCGTCGGTCGATTGATGCCTTTTCAAACCGCCGAGCTTCCGTCAGCCATGGACTAATTCGCATCTTTTATATCAAGGCACGAACATGTAGATACATTACTCTATTTAGTCGGCACAACGCGTCGGCAAACGTGTCGGGTGCTGAGCGTAAAAATGGGCGAATCCAATTCATTCCTGTTTTAAGAAAAATTGTAAAAACAACGATTCTCTTCTTCCATACAAAACTAAGCAGCAGACTAAATGAAAACAGAGAAGGAAGTCTGTTCGGGCAGCTGCTGGTAGGACCCCCAAAAGCCGCTCACTGCGTGCTATGCTTGCGGCGATGGCGCGACGCGGTGACAAAGCCACAACAGTGAAAAGACTCTGTGCTCATACAACGCTGTGGCGCTGCCTACTGGCCAACTCTATCCGCTGTCACCGACTGCTGAAGAGAGCGCTCCCGAGTGAATGCTCGAGACGCGTCGGTATGCAGAGCAGTATCACTGTACTAGACGTGACTTTTGAATGAAACATAACATGTCTTTCGTTTACAGTACATACTTTGAAGGCTGGCGACGCACCCGTGCCTCCAGTTCTTTTGCTTCCCGATTTTTATATAAGAAACTTTTTTAGTAACTAATGAATACTATTAGCCGTTTTATGAAATTCGACGACATTTGGAATGTTGCTGTGTCGAGTGTTTCCGTGGTTGCCGTTGTGAGTCGGCCGTTCTAGGCTCTGGTGGGATGCCGGCGCTGCGCTGGCGCAGGCGGTCGTACTCTTCTAGACGTTACCGTTGGCTAATCAAGCGACGGACGCTACCGGACGATACCGTTGGCTAATCAATGCCATTTACTGAAATTGTATTTTATCGTAATTTCAATTAAACGACGAGTGGACACTCCAAGGCGTAACTGTTAACTGTTTTGGCTAACTGGCGATCGCTTTGCTCGCTTTACTTTTGTATGAAATCGGAGGCAATCGAGCTGGAGGCTCACCTACATCTCTCCTTGCTCCACGCCTAAGCGGCCACGCAGTCACGATCACCGCCGCGTAACCGTGACCAGTAAGGAAGTTGGACAGCGAAATGATCACGAGACTGCTTGTAAAGTAATCTTCTCTTGGATCAAGCCTTAATATTTGGAAGAGTTTGTGAGTACATGATTAAAATAACAATAAATAAATAAAAAGCTGTCACAGCTTGGCCACGGGTAACGGAAAATGCGGCGATGCGACGTTCGCGCGGGGCAATCGGCGGTGGTGTCGTGTGCTCATGTGATGGTGTCGGTAGAGCAGTTTGTGATTGATGCTCAATGATTGCTCCAGCAACCAGATGTAAGGGACTTGCACATCGTGTCATTGAGTTCTCTGACAAGAACATACTACACCAAATAGTTTATACTTACTATGTTTCTAAATACACAATAAATACAAAAATACAATTTTTTATAGATGAAAGGTAGTTAAAGCCGTACCAACACCTATAATATTAGTAAGTAAATACGCCGTTCAACAAATGTATTCCTTCTTCAATTTTAGGCATCGTTTGTGCGCATATTTTCCATTTAGACCTGTATGAGTTTGACGGTGGCTTTTTCATCGACTTTCTTATAAATGTCCAATAAAACAAAATCCCGCGGCGCCCGACAACGTCTTTGTTCAAACCACAATACTTAAATAGTAATTATGCTCTTTTTTCCACAGCTACGCAGCTAGCATTTCTTTATACATGTCTATGATGTTTAACAAAACCTATTTTTTTATTTGTGCTCATGGCGTCTCTTCAGAATGGCGGCCGAGTCGCTCGAATCGATTTGTACAGCACATTCTCGCGCACTCCACTTTAGCCGCGCGACGACTGAGTTTCCCAAGTGCCCTAATTATTGTCGTACCCTAAGTACGCGCTCGTAAGGGCAGTCGGGGAGGAAGGCTGCCGGGTCCGTCCGGTCGCCCTAGTTAGAGCTCTTACTGTCTAACTATTATTACATAACACTCAGCTGTTGGGGTAAGGGCGCCTAAAATTGCGAAGTTTAATAGGCAATTAACGGTGCCTCTCTCATGAGTCCTGCCGTTTGCAGGTGCGTAGTGGAGGTGGGAGAGGCGTGGCGAGGCTGCTGTAGCCGAATGATGCGCGCTGTTGGCGCCCCTACGGCGACATGGCCGCTCTCTCCTGCTACCAGCCCTGCAGGTCGCACCTGGCGCAGCCGGCCAGGTAAAGTGAGGCGAGCCGAACGGTTAGGGGCGACAGGCGCGTCGGCAGGTCCGACGGCACGCAGAGCACCGATCTAACCCGGCCGGTCGCTCTCGTGCTCAGCCTCCGTGAGCTCACGACGCGCTTGCAGGTGTTTAGACGAGGGCGAGGAGCACGCGGCGGCGCTGTCGCTGCGGCGGCGGCAGCTCGTCGAGCGATGCCGCGAGGCGGGCGCAGGCCGCCGCTGCGACCTGCTGCCTGAGGTGTCAGTGAAGCGGACGCGAGAGCAGCTGGCCAAGCATGCGGCACCGGCGGCACCAGCGCGGCGCCTGAATGTCGACTCCGGCTGGTCGAAGGTGGAACAAGTGCGCAAGAAGTTCGAGGGCGCGGCCTCGACCTCCTACTCGAGGTCCTTCGAGTCTCCGCCGAGGTGAGCGCGCGCCTCGCCTTGCCGCACTGCGCCTGCCGAACGGGCGCTGACTGTTCCGCTGGCGTTGCAGGCGGCGGCTGGCCGACTCGCTGTTCGCGAGTTTCAAGTTGCCGCGCAAGAAGGAGATGTCAGCACCGCAGCCGCAGCCGAAGCGCAAGTCGGCCGTAGAGCTGCTGGCCGAGACGAAGGCCTTCTACGTCAAGTCGGAGACCGTGCGCGACCGCAAGCAGGAGCTGCCGCTAAGGGTGAGGCGTGCTGGCCGCTGAGCCGTTCGCCCCTCTCGCACAGACGCAACTGACGACCTCGCTTTGCAGGTGAGCAGCGGCCTGAGCCAGGCGATAGCTGCCGGAGGGTGCCACCTAGTCAGCTCCGCGGCCCTCGACGACGCCTGCTGCACGCCATGTCAGTCTCGCCGCACTCCGCTTCGGCACGGCGGCAGCTGTTTTTTTCTTTCTCTAGATGTATTGTTGCGGTGGCAATTGGCATGCATTCTGCATTCCGCACAACTTTTTCAAATTCGTTCAAATAGTCGTTCTCATATATAAACACAACGCACCACACACAGTTCCGCTCTGTCGGTAGATGCAACGAGCCGGGCAAGCAGCGGGCGCCGCACGGGCAGCGCCGGCGATGGACTCCAGAGCACGCTGCGCAGGCTGCTGCAGCACGCCGACAGCAGGGAGGACGTGTACTCGCCGCCCTATGCCTGTGAGTCGCCGCAGCGGAAGGCGAAGACCTCGTCGGCGCCGTGCACCGCTTCATTGCATTCGCGTCGAGCAATGTCCGCAGGCCCGAAGCCGCTTGCGGAACGCGAGGTGGCCCGCTCTCAGCACACGTCGGGCACTTCGTCGCCGGGCACGTCCGCCTCCAAGGAGCGCCGACTCTTCGCGGCGGACGCCCCTTACACGCCGCGGCTGCGGCTCGCCGAAGTGCTCGCCACGAACGCCTATTGCATGCGTGAGTCATTGGCCGCTGCTCCACCGACATTCCTCGTGTCCTCCTTCGGTGAACATGCGCCTCATCTCTTGTCTTTCCTTCGCAGCGAGCGCCCAATCGAGTTCGCAGAATCCCTTGAACCTGTCGCCCACCACAGAGCAATTAGAAACGATCAGCCCACCGGCGGAATACGCACATTCAGCACCCAGATATACCAGGTCTGTCCCCTTTTATCTGTATGGACAAAGATCACAGTAGATGCGTGCCAGTCGCCAGTGCGGTGGGTGTCCGGTGGCTGTCTCCCGTCGCACTGTCCGCTATCAGTATCTAAAGTGATAAATTGGAACGAACTACACAAGAGAGTTGTTAGAATTAATGGGATGTAGTAAAGGTGCCTTTGGAACGTTGGTGGTGGCTTGCAGGTCCAACTCGCACTCTCAGCCGAGCGCTCGCGCCGACGAGTCCAGCGCGAACATCAATAGCCACAAGTCGCTGCCGGATCTGCACGCGCACGCTGAACGGTGAGTCGCGCTGCCTCTGCTCTCTTTCCCACGCTGTCCCGTGGCGCTCGCCTGCCTAGTCGTAGCGACTGCTGTTGATGTCATTCAATGTACCTACTGTATTGCCACTAGAATAAGAGCGAGACGTGACGCCTGCTGCCCATTGACGAAGGCCGAACCAGTGCTTAAGCGGAGGCGGACTCTGCCATGACTCACTTTGTCAAACGTTGATTGTCGCAGGTCGAACCATTCGTCTCTGATGTCGTCGTGCGACGCGTTCTCCGAGCACCCGTCGCCCGGCGAGGAGATGTACCAGTCGTACAACAGGTGAGCGAGGCGTGCGGGGTGCGAGTGAGCGAGTGCGCGCGTGCGGAGCAGTAATGAGCGGGAGCGGCTTGTCCGCAGCCGCTGCGGCTCGTCGTTCGCGCGCGACTCAGGCGGCTCCAGCGGGCACTGCACGCAGCGCAGCGCGCCGCCGCTCGCCTGCGACCTCGGCGCCGCGCACCGTGAGCGAGCCAGGTCCGTGTCGCGCCGCCGCCGCCCACGCCCTCCCCATGTCTCCCAACTGCTCGCTATTAAAAGGAGACTGTAAAACGCCCTCCAGCCGCTACTCGTGCTCCCGCGACCGCGACTCCTCGATGGAACAGTGGCTGGTGTCCGCTCCTCCGCAGTTCCAGGACGGCGCGCCTTCGCCGCCTCGCCACGCCCTGCCTCCCGCCACACTATACGCCACGCACTCGCGGGTCGGCATCCATTTTCAGGTATTAAGTATGCTGAAGACAGAAAGAGTTGTCGGAATAAGCAAGAGCTTGTCGGCGGTGGTAACGAGCGTGAGCTTGCAGGCCAGCGCGCCGCCGCCGCAGTTCCAGGACGAGCCCCCGCGGCGCGACTACGGCGACTACGACTCCGCCTACAAGGCGTCGCTCAAGCGCCTCGCCGTCGGCCGCAAGGAGCGCGGTGCCGCCCGGCAGTGTGCCAGGTAACGCTGGGCCCGTCACTTCCCCGAACTTTCATAGCTGCCAAATGTGCGAGCATAAAGGTCGAGCCGGGCCGCAGGTACCAGGAGGCCAACAGCGAGGTGGTGAACCAACAGCCGCAGTACCAGGAGGTGCGCATACGGCCGCGCCTCGACGACTCGCAGGAGTACGTGAACACCCCGTCGCAGGTGACTGCCGCGTGCCTTGCTTAGCGCTTTATGTAAGTGTTGTGTGGTGGGGCCCTTCTTCATGGTGGCCGTGTTTCAACCCTCCAGGGTTGCCAAGCGGAGGAGGCGACGTCGCCGCTGGGCACCTTCAAGCGCCAGCGCTGCCTTCGGTACAAGCAGCGGCGGCCCAAGCCCATCCTCAGGTCCAAGTCGGACATTTCGGACAGGTTCGCAACGTTGCAAGGCTCGCAATTGTGCGCTCACAGCTTGTACCTGTGAGTACACGTCGAGGCAACGACGTGCTTTCAGGTATCGGCGCAGCGAGGGCCGCGGCCCGGCGTCGGCGCCCTGCGAAGGTGCCGATTCCCCGGAGAGCGGGGCCGACGACTCCCGGCTGCAGACGTTCTTCGACCGGCTGGGGCTCGAGTCGCGCACCTTCGACGCTCTCGTACGGGACGAGGCGCCCACCAGCCCCGTCTTCTTCTCCTCCGCCTCCACGCTCGACTCTAACCAGCTGGCCACCACTGACTACACGGTACCCACTCAATCTCTCCTCACTCGTTTAAATGAATGTCGTGAAACAGCGAGTGAAGCGACGGCTGTTGCAGGTGCAAGGGCCTCCCGGCGCGAGCGCGCACAAGCAGGCCTACCGCAACACGGAGCCGCCCAGCGTGGTGGAGCGGAACGCCCGTATCATCAAGTGGCTCTGCCAGTGCCGCAAAGTGCAGATGCAGCCTCCGCAGTGAATTGCGTGCGCAGGCGTTCGTGCCCTTCTGGCGTTCTATGTGACTCATCTATTGATAGGACGTTATTCGTTTGGGAATCAGTTTAGCAGAGCAAAGGGCGGCAATAGTAGGGTGCTCGGCGCGGAGGTGTAATTTAAGAAACCTGTTCACTAGATTAGGAAGCTGTAACAAGAACGGCGTTCTCTGTTTGAGTTACACGTACGTGACACGGCAGTAGCTCTGTGCGCCGGAACGCGCGCTCGAGCTCGGCCACAGTGAGCGCACGGGCTCGTCTACAAGTATTGTTAAACTAATATATATTAGGAATCCTTTTTGATGCCCTGAACTCTTAAACTCTAAAATATGTTCCTCCTATGGATTTGCCCTAAATTTCTCCTCAAAAATTAGGGAATATTAGTGTCTAAATAAGCAACTATTTCTTTATGATTGAAAGCACAAAATGTAACTATTTACTGTTTTGTCATTCAAAATATTTAAAATGTCGAGTTTAGTTCCAAAGTTGTTATGTATTAACGAATTTTAAAAGTAATTTTAGAAACTATAAGAAAGAGAATATTTTGAACGAAACAAGTATTTTTCATAATAACGTAGCGAGACAATATTGAGAATCGTTCCGATCGCGACGCGCGCAACGAATAGGCGCTCCGAGCAGACACGCGCTCGGCGTCAGCTCGCCCGCGTGCTGCGCGAACTCGGATCACCGTCGTCGAAGGCTTCATTGAAGAATGAAGAGCGCCACGTTTTGCTTATCTTATGAAATAGCTACTTCCATTATAACGCAACAAAGCTTATGCATAAGTAATTCTTGATGAAACGTCTCTGAAAGTGGAAAGTGCGGGTACCGCAAATAAAAACGACTCGGCTTCTATGTAAGCGCAGCTTGCAATTACAGTTCCGCTGACTTTTATCGCTATATTTACTCACATTTTATAAGAAACTTGTGTTTGTATGAATTTTAATTGTTTATTAAATTTTTAAGTGTTGTGCATGTCCCAAATGAAATGTTCAGTGTTTTAAAAATTGAGTATATTTTGTAATGAGTTGTTCCATACAATCCTCGACGCATTCATAAATGAGAAGCGTCTTTGGATAGAGCCGTCTCTCTTCCTTGTGTTATATGCAAAAATTCCAATGTTAATGTATTTAGTTTGATGAATGCAACAATATGTTTGCTTCTTGCACCTCTTGACTCCTACGCAATGACTGAGCGTATGCTTTTTGCAATTATTTGCTAAATGCACCAACTCAAGAAATTGTTTTATGAAATCCCTTATGTATTATTATAAGGTCTGTTACACGTTATTGTAATGAAATCATGAGGTCTAAAAATAAATTTTAAAGTTATCCATAATTTAAGTTTGAATAGAGATAGAAAAATGAATTTGATTGATTATAAAGTTCGTGGGTTTAAATTTCTTTCATGTGTATTAAAACGGTTAGCATTACAGTATTAGATTGTTCAGCATTCGATGCTTCCATTTGTGTAAATAAGATTTACGTACTTTGTTAGAGATTTATTAAGCGATAATATATTGTGGTCTGGTGAGACAAATTAGTTTCTTTTCAATCCCATACAACCTTCAAATGAGAGATTAAGGCCAAGTGCCTTTGGGATCAAATCAAATAAGTGTATATTTTAGCGTAGCGACCACATTCGCTCGTGCCACAGACCTATCGAAGTACTCTACTAGAGGGTTATCGAAATAGAAAATAAATTATATTATCCTCAGCCATCTTTGAAATATTAAGGTCAGGAATGATTTCATAATATAGCGGAAAGCTGCAGGTGGGTCGGAATATGGTAAGAGAACATGGCCGCCCATGGAAAACGGCGGCACTTAACGGGATTTTTAAGGGCCTCTGATATCCTAACTCACTCAGCGAAACACAGTAAATGCACCGGTTCAAGTACAACTACTATTTGGATCCAGCGGTTGCCCGTAACCTTCGTGAGATCGTCTTTCCATCGTGTGGCGGGACGTCCACTCTGCGATTTCCGGTACGCGGTCGCCAATCGAGAACCTTTCTTCCCCAGCGGTTGTCGGTTCGTCGAACGATGTGGACAGCCCATTGCCACTTCAACTTACTAATACGGCAGGCAATGTCGGTTACTTTGGTTCGGCTGCGGATAACCTCATTGCTGATTTTATCTCGCAGCGAGACACCGAGCATTGCCCTCTCCATAGCTCGCTGAGTAACTCTGAGCTTCTCCATTAGACCCATCGTAAGCGACCACGTTTCAGATCCATATGTCAACACTGGCAACACGCACTG